>RJWJ010000963.1:0-78879 GCA_004363605.1 Indri indri | reverse complement strand
GATTGGTAAAATGATCAAGTAAGATAATATATGAAACATGTATAGAATCATGCCTGGAACAAGGAGTGTCCTCAATAAATGACACCTCTTGCTGCCACTGCTGTTGCTATCGTTGGTTTTATTATACTCACGTTACACCGTAACTCTTAAAAAAAATCCTATACCACTTATTGCCAGTGCTTGAGAGCATGCCAACACTGTCCCTCAGAGCCTGCTGCTCCACCCTAGGAGGCAGCCTTGCTTTTTCATGAAGGATAGCAAACGTTTGCAGCTGAATTCATTATCAGCCTGCTTCCTGCCTGTAGAATTGTGGTAGTCTGACAATCTTCTTTTATTTCATCTTCTCTCTGTCATTTTTGTCCAAGCAGACAGTGTTTCTGTGGTGTAATGTTCTCAAGAACCCTGTGGGTCTCCTGTGTATGTCTGGAGAGTCATTCTCTCAGACTGTGGGCATTTCCACAGATCTTTCTTGGATATGCCATCTCTATCCCTGTCTTCTGCTTGGATGTATGAGTCGCAGGGTGTCTTCAAACACCCTCTGTGTGATTTGAATACTCTGACCTCAATCCTTCCCAGGTAATAGCAAATGTCAGCCAGCTGTAACCTTGGCTGTCCCTCCAGGGCACTCTGTCCTAACAGTGAATCACCTAACTTTAATGTCTTGCAGTCTGGATAAGCTTTGATTTTCTTATATTACCAAGTCTTTGTTTTGTTTTTTTGTTTGTTTGTTTTTTGTGGATTTTTTGCTCAATAGTTCTTCCTCAATGTATCTTTGTCTTCTCACATTTTGGTATAAGCAACAAGAAGAAGCCAGTCCACACCTTCAACACTTTACTTAAAAATCTCCTCAGCTAAATATCAAGTTTATCACTTACAAGTTCTGCTTCTCATGTAACTGTAAGATAAACTTCCACCAAGTTTTCCGTCACTATATAACAAAGGTCCCCTTTGGTTTCCGATAAACAAATGTTTCTCATTTTCTCCAGAGACCTCACCAAGAGCACTTTCAGCATTCTCATTTCTGCCAACACATTCTATAAGTCTGTGAAGGTTTTCCCCACCATGCTCCTCACTTCCTTCTGAGCCCTCACCAGCAAACCTTCAGCATCTATATTTCCACTAAAAATCTGTTCAAGGAAATCTAGGCTTTTTCATGCCCACAAATCCTTCCAGCCTCTGCCCACTGCCCAATTCCAAAATCGCTTCTACATTTTTAGATATTCGTTAGAGGAGCATCCCATTTCCAAGTACCGAAACCCATATTAGTTTTCTATTGTTGCTGTAACAAATTAAGCATGGTGTCTTAAAATAACGCCAATTTATTAACTTGTGTTTCTAAAGGTCAGAAGTTCAAAATGGGTTTTACTAGGCTCAATTCAAGTGGTCAACAGAACAGCATTCCTTCCAGGGTTTTAGATGCTTGCAGAGGTTCCGGAGACTGGAGGCTTGAAGGGGGCTCCATCCATTCCTAGCAATTTTCTGCCTCTCAAAGCTTCCCACATTCCCTAGTTCGTGACTGCATGAGTCTGACCCCTCCTTCCATTGCCACATTTCCTTCTCTGCTCTGACCTTCCTGTCTCCCTCTTATGAAGACGTTAGTGACTACACTGGGCCCACCCAGATAAGCCAAGATAATATCCCATGTCAAGGTCCTTAACTTAATCATATCGCAAAATACCATTTGCCATGTGATATAACATATTCACAGGTTCCAGGGATTGGGGCATGAACATCTTGAGCGGACTGTTGTTCTGTCTACCACAGGTTGTTCTTTGCATATTCTGGATGCTAGAACCTGATCAAGTGTATGATTTGCAAATATTTTCTCCCATTCTGTGGATTGCGTTTTTCACTTTTCATAGTGTCCTTTGATGCATAAAAGCTTTAAATTTTGGTGAAGCCCAATTTATCTATTTTTTTCTTTTGGTGGCTGTGCTTTTGGTGTCATAACTATAAAAGTTTTATAGTATTATCCCTTACATTTAGGTTGTTTATATATTCTGAGTCAATTTTTCTATATGGTGTGAGGCAGCAGTCCAATGTCATTTCAGCATCTCAGCAACATTTGTTGCTATTTTTCCCCTATTGAATTATTTTGACACTCTTGACAAAAATCAATTGACTATAAATAAGAGAGTTTATTTCTGGACTCTCATGCTATTCCATTGATCTATATGACTATATTTATGCCAGTACAACACACTCTTGATTACTATAGATTTGCAGCAAGTTTTGAAATCAGAAATGTGATCTCCAACTTATTCTTTGACAAAACTGCTTTTGCTAGTTTATACTCTTTGTGTTTCCTTATGAATTTTAGGATCGGCTTTTCAATTTCTTTAAAGAAAAAAAAAGCCACTGGAATCTTGACAGCTATTGCATCAAATCTGTAGAACAATTTGGAGAGTATTCCATCTTAATTAAATATTTCAATCCATGAACATAGGATGTTTTTTCACTTATTTAGGAATTTCTTCATTTTTTTCAAAAATATTTTCTTTTATCAATGTATGTCTTTTACTTCTTTTGATAAGTTTGTTCCTATGTATTTTATTCTTTTTTATGAAACTTTTGGGGAATTGTTTTATTTTCATATTATTTATTGCTAATATATACAGATAAAATTAATTTTTGGATATTGATCCTGTGCCCTGCAATCTTACCAAACTCATTTAATATATCTAATGGGATTTTGGGGGGTTATCATTATTTCCTTAGGATTTTCTATGTGCAAGATCATATGATTTGCAAATAGAGATAGTTTTACTTCTTTATTTTCAGTCTGGAGAAATTTTATGGGTTTTCTTTTTTTTTTTCTTGCCTAAATACCTGGGCTAGAACCCCTACCACAGTATTGAATTGAAGTAGCAAGAGTGGACATCCTTGCCTGGTTCCTGATCTTATGGGGAAAGCTTTTAGCTTCACATTATTGAGCATGAAGTTAGCTGTGGTTTTTTTCATAAATACTACTTATTAATATCATGATGATAAACTTTCATTTTATTCCTAGATTGTTTGGTGCTTTTATCATGAAAGGGTATTGGATTTTGTCAAATGCTTTTTCTGCATCAATTGAAATTACTGTATGGTTTTTCTCCTTTATTCTCTCAACATACTGTACTACACTGATTAATTTTTGCATATTAAACTGAACTTGCACTCCTGGGGAAAGTTCCCGTTTAGTCATGGTATATAGCCCTTTTCATACGCTGCTTGATATAGTTTGCTATTGTTTGTTGAGGATTTTTGCATCTATATTCACAAGGGATATTGGTCAGTGCTATTATTTTCTTGGGATGTTTTTGTTTTAATAACAGAGTTAACAATGGCTTTATAGAATGAGATGGAAAGTGTGCCCTCTTCTTCTATTTTTTGGAAGTCTTTGAGAAGGATAGCTATTCCTTCTTTTTAAAGTGTTTTGTAGAATTTGCCAAGGAAGCCATCTGGTCCTGAACTTTTCTTTGTGAATAGTGTTTTGATTACTAATTCAACCACTTTGCTTGCTATATGTTTATTTAGATTTCCTATATTTTCTTGAGTCAGTTTTGATAGCTTGTGCCTTTCTAGGAATTTATCTATTTTATCTAGTTTGTCTAATCTGTTGACATACAATTTTTCATATTTTCTTATAATTCCTTTTTGTTTCTATAAAGTCTATAGTAATATCCACACTTTCATTTCTATTTTAGTAATTTGAGTCTTTATTTATTTATTTATTTATTTATTTATTTTTGGTCAATCTAGCTTAGCTAAAGGTTTGTCAATTTTGTTGATCTTTTCAAAGAACCAACTTCTGGTTTGTTGATTTTTTTTTCTATTGTTTTCCTTGTTATTTAGGAGTGTATTGTTTAATTTCCATATATATGTGGAAATTTCCCAAATTTCCTCATGTTATTGATTTCTAATATTATTCTAGGGTGTTTGGAGAACATACTTTGTATGATGTCAATGCTTCTAGATTTATCGAGATTTGTTTTATGGATTAACATAGGGTCTATCCTACAGAATATCCTGTGTACACTTAAGAAGAACTTATGTTGCTATTGGGTGAAGTGCCCCATAGATGTTTGTCATGTCTAGTTGATTTATAGTGTTATTCAAGTCTTCTATTTCTTTGCTGATCTTTTTTTCTAATTGTTCTATTCATTATTGAAAGTGAAGTATTGAAATATCCAACTATAATATTATTGTTGAATTTTCCATTTCTCTCTTTAATTTTGTCAGTTTTTGCTTTGCAAATTGTGGGACTCTTCTGTTAAGTGCCTATATGTTAATAATTGTTAGGTGTTCTTGATGCATTAACCCTGACTTCTCCATCTCAACCCACTTTAAATGCTAGAGAGTTCTCAGCCTCTTTTCTGAACTATCTTCTTTTATCTACACTGTCTCTAGGTAAACATATCCAGTTTCATGGCTTTAAATAATATCTATTAATATATACTAGTGACTCCCAGATTTATATCCCAAGCTGCAATCTCCCCAAAGAATTCTGGGCTCATATGTTAAGCTATCCATTCTCCATCTTATGGAGATCTCACACATAACAGGCCCAAAACAGAAGTTATGACTCACTCACCACCCAACTCATTCCTCCCTCTGTTCTTTCCCATCTCAGAAAATATCACCATCATCCAATGATATTTTCGAGCTTTAATTTTACTGAGCCCTCTCTTTTCCTCTCCCACTGGAGCCAATCCATCCATAGGCTTTGACTTCAGCACATACCCTGAATCTGCACACTCCTCCCACCTCTACTGCCACCATCTGTCTAAGCCAAACCAACTGCCATCTCCATTACCGCAGTAACCTCCTCACTGGCCTCACTGGTCTTACACTTGCCCTCTCCTGATCCAATTGTCACATAAAAATTATTTTGATCTAAATCAGATCACACCACTCCCTTGCTTAAAATTTCCCTACTGTTCTCCATTGCTTTTCACGTAGAGTAAAATCCAACCTTCTTACCAGGGTTGAAAGGCCTTCATCAGTCAAATCTCATGTACTTCTCTGAGTTAGGCCCCTACCACTTCACTTTCTTATTTTCCTCAGATACGCTCATTTCCTTCTTATTTTAGGTCCTTTGCACTTGCTGCTCCCCTGTCTCCACTTGCTGGGCTCCTTTCTGTCAGTTAGTCTCAGCTCCAATGTTGCTCACTGAGAAATGTCTTTCCTGACCACCCAGCCTGCATTATCCTCTCCCCTCACACACCAGGTACTAACGACTACAGTTCCTCTTCTATTTTCTTCATAGCACAGCACATTCTTATTGTATCCATGGTACTTAATCACCATCTGAGATAATCTACCTTCTTATTATTTTTTGTCTTTTCTCTCCCCACACTGTAATTATTGTAAGTTTCATGAGAGCACAGATTTTCTGTATTGTAAAACTTGCATTCCCAAGGCCAAACCTGGCACATAGTAGGTGCTCAACAGATATTTGTGGTATAAATGGATGACTAAATCTAAGTAATAGGAATGAATAGATTGTTTATTCAAGAGCCAATATCAGGATAAACATATTTCAACAATATCCAGTCTGTTTCTTTGCTCAAAATTCTAGAAAGTGTGGGCCATATGTCTGTCCATGCCTGGGGCGAGGGTTGGAGTCATCCCAGCAGAGCCACAAGGATTGAGAGTGAGAGAAGAGGAGATGGACAAAACAGATCAAGGGTGCTCTGCCAGAGAAGGGGCAGGCAACAGCAGCAGACATCCAGTGTAAACACAAAAGAAGGTTGTAGCCACACTGTGATTCAATTTTACAAAGACTCAGTATGGATGTATTATAGAAAGCAATTAGAAATTATAAAAATGAAGTCATGAGGCTTCAGCATAGTGGAATAAAGAACAATGAATGTTACTTTAAAAATTACTTAATGCAATTTTAGTAATGGTCTTACATTTAAAATAATAAAAGAAGAACTAAACACTGGGGGACAAAAGTTAAAGGAAGCAGATAAAAATATAGGTATTAGCATACTAGAAAATCACAGGGCTGTTGTAAGCATCTCTAAAATGTTTTCACCTTCTCTGAAGATTCTGCAGGTATTAAAAGTCTCATGGCTATGATCTATTATTACATTAAGTGTATACTTCTTGTAAGCTCACAGGCTCTGAGAAAATAAAAGGAAGGGCTAAAGGAATTTACAGTAAGAATCACTAGAACATTACCAAATGCAGTTGGGCAAAGTTCCTTGACTTCCAGCCTTCCTTCATGCATATTATTCAATAGGCCCACGCTTGAGGATTCACGACATTAGCCACAAACCAAAGACATAATCCCTGTGTTCAAGTGACTCATAGATAAATAAACAATGAAAATAACGTGATGAGTACAATGATAAAGGTAAACATCTGGGAGCTGTGGGAGCATAGACCAAAAGTCTCTTGCCTATTAAGGCACTGACAGTATTCAGGAAAGATTTTCTTGAAAAGGTAATGCCTGCGCTGAATCCTGAATGATAAGTAGGAATGGTCAAAGGAATGCACCTTCTGAGGGCTTGGAGAAAAGTGATATCTGCATGCATAGAGTAAGAAGGCGACACAAAAGAGACAGGAATTCGATTTGACTTGAAGAATGAGTAAGATGTGCAGAGGCAGATGTATTAGCTTCCTAGGCCTGCCATAAGAAATTACCACAACTGGTTGGCTTAAAACAAAAATACATTCTCTCACAGTTCCAGAAGCTAAGTCCAAAACCAGGACGTCAGCAGGGCCTGCAGCCTCCAAAGGCTCTAGGGAAGATTCCACCCTTGCCTCTTCTACCTTCTGGTAGCTGCCGCGATCCTTGGCATTCCTTGGTTTATAGCAGCATATCTCCAATTTCTGCTGCTGTCTTCACATGGCATTCTCCTTTCTCTGTGTCTCTGTGTCTGAGTTTCTTTTATAAAAACAGAAGTCATTAGATTTAGTGCCCATCTTCAACCAATATGATGTCATCTTAACTAATTACATCTACAAAGACCATATTTCCCTACGTTCTGAGATTTCAGATGAATATGAATGTTGGGGTGACATTATTCAACCTAGACATCAGATGACCTGCAACTATAATTATTAATGTGCGGACAACCTAGAACCACTTTCGTGAGATTTGGCACTCACAGGTATATACTCAAAATATTTAATAAGTGGTATAGTAAATAACACTAACATTTACAAATTTATTTATATATAACTATATATATATATTTCCTAAATAAGCTAAACTATAAAAACAGTTTTTGATTTTTACAAATTATAGCTTAAGTCATATATCAAATCATTCTAAAAATCTCTAAAATGTCGATTCTGTTGCCATGATCTTTTGTGACATGGTCGACACTAGTTGTCTGAGCCATATTTTGACGTAGTAAATCACATCAAACTATTCCAATGACTTCCCCATTGAATCAATAGTTATTAGGTCACATTTAGTCTTAAGAAGTCAAGATTTCCTCGTAAAATCGACAATATTCATTCTACTACTGAATCTTGTCAGTTTCTGCTGAACCAATAGTAATTGGGTGATAACAGTAGCCCAGTTTAGCAAAAGGGCTAAAATTTAAAATAAAAATTATCCTAAATTTGTTATATATTTAATATTTTTACTATTGCCTAAGTCATAAAAATAGTTTCTTGGACTGTCATAAATAATTAGGTTAAACCTCGTCTTCCTGGCTGGGAAGTGGTACAGTTGTGTGGTAATTAAGAGTATAGGGTCTGTGGTCAGCTGCCTGGGCTCAAATTCTGGCTCTATAATTAAGTCTTAAATAACCTTTCTCCACCTCAGTTTTTTCACCTGTAAAAAGGGATAATGGTGATAATTATAATACTCCACTGAGTTAATTATGCATCTAGAAAGTGCTGGCATAGAGCAAGTGCTATATCAGTGTTAACTCTCATTTTATTAATAAACCTAATGCTTCTAATATCTGTGGTGCCTCAGCTTTGGGTGGGTTTTAATGATTCCTTCCATTAAGTGGAGATGAATGTCAACAGGATTGCTTAAAAGGGAGACCCAAAGCCTTGGCATCCCCTCATCCCAAACTGCCCCACAGGCATAGCCATTCTTTCTGTCCCATCCCAGAAGCACCTGCCCCATGATGGTGGAGCTCCTGATACCTAGCTCATGCCTACGGAGGTCTCCCTGGCTGCCCACTCACTTGCTTTTCTGTCCATCCTTAGCTCTTTCAAAGCCAAAGTCTTTGTCTTGGTACTGAAGTCTTTGCACTAGAAATGGCCATGTGAGGGGAACTTTGGGGGAACAGTAGGCAGTGGGAAGCAGCCACAGATGCAGGTGGTCAGGTGACACCAGGCATTTCCCATTAGGGTGCCAGTGAGACCCTCAGGGGGCTTCTTCTCTCACCAGGCTGCTCTGTTCAGGGGCTCCACTGCACTGGCTGGCAGATGCCAGGACTGTTTCCAGGTAGTGTTCACCATGGCTCCATTAATCAGGACAGGAATATGGGCAGGGTTTGGAGCAACTCATAAGGATCACATAAGGATCACTGTGTAGTCACTGATGCCCAGGAAGTGGGGCTTCTGGAAGCTAAATGACATCTGAATGATCAACCGAAACACACACTAGCCTTGGTGCTAAACAGGGTCTGACGGCCTGTGCATACAGCCACTGTGCTGTACTGTGGATTCGCAGTCAGCACATCACGGCGATGAGCGGGGGGCCAAGGGGGAGCTGGGTGGGTCTGGGTCTGTGTTCTCAGAGCCTTTAGTATATCAAAGTCCATTTTTAATATCCAAGGGGGTTATAGTATGTGTTTTAATTGTATTTGACCACGTAACTTTTCTTAAAGTGTTTCTTAGAGTTACTATTCTATAAAATTTACTTTGTTAAATACTAGTATAGTGAAAAGGACCACAGGTTTTGGAGACATTTGGGCCTTGATTTTGCTCCCAGCTCCATCACACGACAGCTATATGAACTTAGGCATATCACTTACCATCTCTAATCCTCATTTTCATTCCCTCCATAAAAGGCAAAGATTCACCTTTTACAAATTATTATTATAGCACTAGACCTGGAGAGAGAGGAAATTTTCAGAGATTGTGCCAGAGGCAGGCTGGCTATTCCCCAATGTGCTCACCTTTTCCCCCAGGACTACACTCCCCAGGCTCCCTTGAGCTTGTGTGAGGCCCCATCTCTAGTTCTGGTGATGCTAGCGGCAAGTCCACTTCAAAGTCCAGCCTATAAAACCCACAAGCAGCATGATCTCTCCCCCAACCCCCCGCTGTTTCCTTTCCTATTCTCTCCCCTCTCTCTCCCCTATCCCCCATTGACTGGATGTAATGGATTCTGAGACAGTGGGGCAGAACCTTAAGGAGGAAGGTACTTAGGGGATCCCTGATTCACCTCTTGAAGGAGAACCTCCCAGGAGAGCCTCCTAGCCAAGAGTGCCCATTCAGGCAAGGCATGAGCAAGAAACAAACATGTATTGTGCTGATCCACTGGTATGTTGAGAGGCTTTGTGATATTCCTATGGTGTGGAATTCCTATCCCTCAGGTATGAATGGAAACCCTAGAGCACAATGCCTAGTAAATGCGTAATAGATGGTAGCTGCTGGGGCTGCTATTGAGATTATCATTATTGTTTTTGTTATTAGTGTCGCAGAAATATACTCAGAAAGGAACAGGTTCTTGTGATTCTGCAAAAATGTCAACGAAGTCAAATTCCCGGGTATGCTCATGTCTCCCAGTGGGTTTATCAGCCCTGTGTTGTACGACTGTAAAGTGCTGATTCATTGCATTAGTCAGCTTGGGTCGCCACCACAAAGTGCCACAGCCTGGGTGGCTTAAAAAACAAAGGTTTATTTTCTCATAGTCCTGGAGGTTAGAAGTCCAAGATCAAGGTGTGAGCACCTTGCCTTGGTGTTGTAGATGGCCACCTTTTCCCTGTGTCTTCGCATAAGAATTTAGGGGGTAGGGACCACAACTCAGCCCCTAATAATCACCAACTTGTGACTCTGTCTTCCAAAGAGTTAAAGAAAACCTGTCTAGATAATAGCCATATTGTCTTAGGCCATTTTCTCTTGCTTATAACAGAATACCTGAAACTGAGTAATTTATAAAGAAAAGGAAGGTATCTCTTACAGTTTGGGAAGCTAAGAAGTGCAAGTGGAGGGGCCGCATCTGGCGAGTGCCTTCTTGCTGGCGGGGCTCCCTGCAGAGCCCTGAGGCAGTGGCAGCCAGTGCAGGCATCACGTGGCTGAGGGGGCTAAAGTGCTAGCTCAGGTCTCTGCTCTTCTTGTCAAGTCACCATTTCCACTCAGTGATAACCCATTAATCTGCTCATTTATTAATCCATTAATTCATGAATGGATTAATCCATTCATGAGGGCAGAGTCCGTGTGACCTAATTGCCTCTTAAAGGCCCCCCCTCTGAATACTGCCACCTTGGGGATTAATTTTCAACACCAGTTTGGGGTGGGAAAAATATTCAAACCAGAGCACTTACACTCTTACTGGATCACAAACAAGTCAACTTCTCTACTTCAACTTATTCTACAAGTGTCACTTTTACTCTGTCTACACTGCTTTGTTGTGGGACAATGGGAAAAATGCATGTAGCAAATATATCTGGTTTCCCCCTCAGTTATTCAACTACAATGCGTGTGATGTACTCATTCAGATGTAAAAGGAAATGAATTTCAGACAAAAGTCCTGCTGAGGAGGAAATAAAGGTAACCCCCTATTATGATTCAGTTCTCCTTTAATTACTGCGTTACATCCTGTGAGGATATGTGGCAGGCACTTGTTCAAAGGGAAACCGGAGTCTCTGGGGTTCACACGGATTTTTAGAAGCATATCTGGGAAGGGATTTTTTTAAAATATATTTTTCAGGTTCTAAAATTGTTGGAAAGCCAGAACAGACTTGAAGAAGAATGAAATGTTGTATTACATTTAGAAATGGTTACATTCTAGAAAAATCAAGTAGATTTTTCTATTAGTACAATTTATTTTTAAGGCACCAGGAGGATTCGTCACTGAACGCAAAGCTACTGTATATGTTGTTATAGAGTACATACTTATTCTGTGGTTTGTCCTCCCCCAGTCTCCACTGCTGTTCAAGCAGAAATGTCTTCATTGATCTAGCCACAGCAAGGAATAGCACTCACCAGCAAGTGAAACCTTGAACTCACTGCTCTCCAGCTCTCGAAAGATCTCAGTTGGAAGAAAGGCATACTTAGGGAGCATTGCTTGAGGGCTTTGTAGTCTTTTTGTTTCTCTTATCTAGATACTCTCAAAGTGTGAGCCAAACATAAAATCCTAAGCCCTCTGCTAACTGAATGGACAGCCCCCCACCCCGCCATGAAACACCTACAAACTGAGTTCCCATCCATGACGGGATGGGAGGGAGACAGCACAATTACAATGCATGATTTTCCTTCATCATATTCAGGACTCTTCCTACAGCTTGTTGAATGTGTATATTTGACCACACTCACTGAATATAAAATCTTGCTCCCTTTGTCTGCCCTGGAAGCACGTGTGCCTGGTGTCTAGCTGGGGCTCTGCTTTCCAACCTGTTGGAATGGCTGCACAACAGGTCCCTACCCTTTATGGGAAATGAAGCTCTCCTTTTCCCAAAGTATAAACTTAGTTAATTGTTTATTTTTAGCTAACAAAAGTAATCCTTGGATTAAGCCAGACAAGCAAAACCCCTTCTCACCTGGACCATATTCTTGCGCTCCCATCCTGTAAAGGACAAGAGAAGTTATGGCCTCACACTGAAGGATCAAAGAGGAACCGCACAGGCCTGGAACACGCCCTGGGGTGAAGATCTCATTGTGGACCAACAACAGTGCTGTTACATGTATTGAGAGCACATTATCTGCTTAGCACTGTTCTGACTTCATAGAATATAGGATTTTCCCAGACCCATTATAAATTTTACAACAGCAAGTTTTGCATGCCTCATTCACTGGGCTATTTCTCCAGTGCATATGACGGGGCTTCAAAAAATATATTATCCACTCTCTACAACAACACTGAGAGGTATTCTCTCCATTTTAGAGAAGAGGAAAATAAGGCCCAGAGAGGTTGAGGCTTGCGGGGGTTTCGCACTTTGTGAGAGAGAGGCTTGAGACCCAGCCCAGGTCCAGTACTGCCCTTAGACACAAGCAAGGGCAGGGCCTCTGCCCCAGACCTGGCTCCGCAGGGACCCTGCACTCTGCAGCGCCCCCTGCTGCAAGAGTTTCTACCCTCCCCTGCAGTACCTGGGGCTGGCTGGCGGGGGGGACAGTGCATTCTGGGGGATATCTCTCTCCTGTACGTGGCCCCACATGAGCACTGGTCCCATTTCTACTTTTTGGGATGTTCCTGACCCTCTGTTCTCCAGATGGGGTCAACCAGATGCCACCAGGATCTCAAACTCATGCCTATGGGGTTGTCCCAGGGCCCCATGACTGAGCCGCTATTCACGTGGATCACACATTCCCAGTGTGGTAAAGTCCTAAAGCTATGCAGGATAAGGGACAGACATTGCTTGCACAAGTGAGATGCTCTTCTCACTTTTCCCACAGACCCCTCACCTCTCTGTGCTCCCTGCTGCAGGCAGGTGTGTGGAAAGCACCTAGAAGGACATCCCATTCCAGCAATGCAGTCACTACAGCCTGAAGAGTTTAAGAAAAGACAGTGTTGGAAGATATACTGCTCTATGTTTATGATATAAAATTCTGAACAGTAAATCTCGCGTGGCCAGAAATAAATTGCCATTCATATTTTCCTGCACATTCTGGGCAAGACTTGGATTTGTGGTCATCATCCACAAGGCACAGTGGACCACCTTAGAGAGAGTAGTGAGAACTGGTATTCCTAGGTGGTCCCATGGATGTTCCAGTGTCAGGTGCGACGAGTAAATGAATGGTCTGAGGAACGGCAGAGGTAAGATCTACATTAATTCATTACAAAACAGTTTCTCCAAAACCAGGTATTGTGAATAATGGTGGAAGACACAGAATTATAGAGAAATGGTGTGTTTGACAATAAGAACAATGAAGACATGGTTCCTGGACCCAAACAGGGTAAGGTGGTGTCTGGACCCTCTGAGGAATCTTCATGTTCATGGATAGGACTACACGCAAACATTCAAGATCTTCTTTTGTATTCGTGAAGTCCAAAGTGTTCCTCAGCAAGTCACTATACCTCACATGGGCTCATGAATTTTGAAAGTCACATTTTTATCGCACTTATTTTGATTTTGAAAACTAAAAACTTCAGACAGAAGTGGAGAGGAGTGAGGATTTCCAGGGTAAAGGGCATAATATAGAACAGAATTTGCCTACAAATCTGTGATTCCTATATATGTGGTAGTACAATGCGTTTAGTTGTTTTTTAATATATTTTATTTTTAGATCAGTGTCAGGTTCACAGCAAAATGGAGCTTAGAGTTCCCAGACACACATGCCCACATGCACACTCTCCCACCATCAGTGATCTGCTCCAGAGTGATACATTTGTTGCAATTGATGAACTAACTTTGAATTTCAGTTAGCAACTAAAGTCTTCAGTGCACATTAGGGTGCACTCACTGAGTTCTGACAAACACATCCACCTTTGTAGTATCATGCAGAGTAGTTTCACTGCCCTAACAATGTGCTTTTTAAAATAAATCTTTTACTTTGGAATCATGTTACATTTATAGAAAATATACAAAGATACTGTTTGCCCACTGCCCCTAACGTTAACGTCTTACATAGCCAGGGTACATCTGTCAAATCTAAGAAATAAACATTGGTGGGATACTCTTTGCTAAGCTGCAGACTTTATTTGGGTTTCCTGAGTTTTCTCACCACTGCGTTTCGCTGTCACATCCCCTCAGTCTCCTATTCGAGAGAGTTTCCCAGTCTTCCTTTGTTTTTCATGAACTTGACACACTTGAAGAGGACTGGTGAGGTATTTTGTAGAATGTTCCTCAATTTTGGTTTGTCTGATGTTTTCTAATTAGATTGGGGGGGTGATATATTTTTAAATCAAATTGTTTATATAGACCAGAGTCCAGGAAAAAAATATTTGCCAAGTCCCTGTTCAAACTATACATGGCCCTACTGAGGACCATCACATTCTTCAGCTTGTGATCCTAACCAAACCCTACCCAATATGGCACTCCAACCTCAGCGTTCTCCCCAGTTTCCAATAGACCGGCAGTCATGAGGCGATTCCCTCTTCCACGATCGAGTCTATGCACGCTGCCCTCCCCAGCTGCAATGCCCCTTCTCTTCCTCTCCACAGAGCCCATGAGCCACCTGTTCTTAAACACAGGCTGATGCCTCACCCTACATGAAGTTTCCACTGAAGCTTCCTCCAGCACACATTTGGTGAGCATGTGGCTTTTAGCAGAGCCTTGCTTGTGAAGGCTCTTTTTTTTTAATTTTTGAATTTATAATTGAAGCATAATAATTCTACATAGTTATAGGATTCAATATGATGTTTCAATGCATTTATACATAGTGCAATGATCAAATCTGGGCAATTACCATCCCCATCACTTTAAACATTTAACATTTCTTTGTGGTGACAATATTCAAAATCCTCTCTTCTAGCTATCTTGAAATATACAATGCATTGCTACTGGCTATAGTCACCCTACTTTGTAATAGAACACCAGAACTATTCTTCCTGTCTAGCTGTAACTTTGTACCCATTGACCAACCTCTCCCCATCTCTCCACCTCCCTACGGTTCCCCAGCCTCTGATGACCACCATGCTAATGTTTCCAAGTATTTGGACTTTTTTTAGATTCCACCTGTGAGAGAGAGAGATCATGTGGTGTTTGTCTTTCTGTGCCTGGCTTATTTCATTTAGCATAATATCCTCTGGGTTCACCCATGTTGTGCAAATGGTGTTTTCTCATATTGTTGCCAATACCTGCTTTGCTTTCCCTGTCAGATTACAAACCACTTGTGGACAGGAATATTGGAGTGTATGTTTTATTGATTCTCCACATTGCCTAGATCAGTGCTCTCTATCTAATAAGCCTTCAATAAACAGTTACAAAATAACTACAGGAAGAGATAAAGGGTCTTATTGTATCCTTAAGAAAGCTACAGTTAAGTCGTGTAAAATTTTTAAAGATAAACTCTGAATAAAATTTCATTCCATTATTCCATTGACTTCCTCAGAGATTAGTTTTACGTCATAGATGTACAGGGGTAAAATGTTATGTGAATTTTCACAAAGAAGAGAGATTTTCATTTTTTCATTCATTCATTCATCAATTCAATGCACGTGAATTGAGCACTTACCGTGAATCGGACACTATGATGATTACAAATGTAATGAAAATAAAAGACAGGCCTTATTCTCAAAATGCTCCAAGTCTAGTTGGGAGAAGAGGAATCAGAAAACTGAACTGACAGCAAAGGGAGACTAAGTGAGAGGGAGGGTGGGAGCTGGTATCCATTACTAGATTGTTATTATTTGGGGTTAAAATAAATTTACCCAATTTTGTTTTGTTTTTCACACCCAGTAGTGACCATGTGCTCTGGAACCCAGGCATGTACTGGGTTTCACTGGCACATGGATTAATTTTTTTTTTTTATTGTTTGTTATTATAGGGGTACAGATGTTTAGGTTACATATGTTGCCCTTGCCCCCTTCCCCCCAAGTCCCAGTCCCAAGCGTGTCCATCTCGGAGGGTGCGCATTGCACCCTTTGTGTATGCATATATCCGTGCCCTCCTCCCCCTCGCCCCTCCCCCTTCCCCCTCCCTCCCTACCCGACATCCAATAGATGTTATTCTTATATGTACTCTTATGTGTTGTTCAGTTACTACCAATTTGATGGTGAGTAGATGTGGTGCTTGTTTTTCCATTCTTAGGATACTTCGCTTAGTAGATAATTTTTTTCTTTTTAAAATAATGCTCAGTTCACATGTGAAATAAGAGAATTGGATGGGATTCAGACACAAGTTCATTGCACCTGGAAGATTTATATTAATACATACATATTTCTCCTTTGTTTGGAACACATCACAAAGTCTCTCATTTCATAATGGAATATTTACAAAATTAAATAGTTCATCGAAATTAGAAAATTAGTTACATTTTGATTATAATTACTCTTTAAGCCAAGCCTGCAGGCATGACACTTGGTACTATCAGATACACAGCAGTGACAAAGGCAGGGGTCAGTCCCATTGGTCCACCTGTCATAGGTACAAGCTCATTAGGCTTTTTGTTTTAACCAGTCTCAGGTGTGCAGTGCCAGTGGGTCAGGCAGTCATATCCAATCTAGAGTTAGAAACGAGATCATGATTGAAGAACCAAGGCATTTTCCCCTATTAAAATATAAAAACCCTTGGATGAAGGGGCACATAAAACGTATGTCATTAGCATCTTGGGGGACACTTGTTTACATATATTTTCTCATGTGAAAAAAGTGAATTTAATAGTAGTAAAAGCAAAAAGAAGTGTAAAAATGGGAAACAAATTGCTGGAAGAAGTCCAAAACAATAGAACAACCTCTTCTGCTTTGTAATTTTGCCTTCAGAACCTGACTCTTAGACAAGGAGAATTTGGCTCAAAAAAAGTAGCTTTTCAAAACTTGTCCTTCTCACTCCCAAACTGAAATTTAAAGTGATGTGACTGATAGATATTTTACTTATGTCTTTAGGTAGGACCATGAAAGCAACATAATTGCAGGGTTTTCTGGTTTTTTTTGTTTTTTTTTTTAGAATCCAAAAAATGCATTTGAGTAAAGTGGTTAACTCTTTGCTAAATCTTGACCGAGTGCCTTCCAGAATGAAAAGGTCAAATAAAAAGCCATGCTTAATTAAAGTGAATGAACAGAATTGATTTAATAAAATTATAATGTTTTTTAATGACTGTGTGAGATTGTGTTCAGGGCAGAAAACTGACATTTTGCCTTAGTCGATGTACATTTTATTAAAATCAATGTGGTCTATTGCATAAGGCCCACTGAAAGGAACTTTAATAAAGTCCAATCTATAAAAAGTAACCAAGTCTGATTCCATTGAAATTTAACTTGATGGTAGTTACAGTGTTCATTCAACACATATTTATCCAGTGCTTACTATGTCCCAGGCGCTGGGGAAGTATGGATGAAAAGTCACTTTTCCTTCCTTTAAGATACATGGCGTGGAGTAACTAGCTTAACATTTTACATTAGATTCAAGTGCACCTAAATGTATAGTATTTCACCAGCATTTTAAAGAACCATCTCTGTTACATTTTAAATAAAACTTCAGCTTGAAAAAAATGGAATGTTCATGATCTTTCTAATTCTAATAAATGACTTGAGTTGTGAACGGAAAGTGGAATAGTCTCAGTTTCACGTTCAAAGGGAGTTTGGGGCACTGAAACAAAATGGTAACTTACACTTCGCAGTGTGTTTAGTTTTGCTGCTCCTAGGTTTTCCTTTTTTGATGAAAAATAGGTTTTTAGCCATGCATCCATGTTGGCTTCTGGAATGCTAAGATGCTCACCTGCAGGAACCAGGTGGGGTGGTACAGCCCGCCATTCGTCTCATGCTTTCTTCCTGCTCTTGACTGCCCAGTAAAACCTCTATGTCCCTGATCCTGATTCGTGGTTCTTGTTGACATTGAATTTCATTCTATTACCTTTGCTTTTAATGCAAGATGTTTCAAAATCATTAAGGAACAAAGTAAATGAAGAAAGTGAAATATAACTTCTAAAAAAAATATTTTTAACTGTTTGAAGACTAAAACAATCTAGTCCTTATTTTCCTATAGAACTTTGCTCAATGCTTGTCACATAACGGATAATCATTAAATTCTTCTTACTTTAAATTCAGTAGATAACTTTATTTGTTAGTTCAAGTGTCAATTTCTGAGCACCTATTATGTTCCCGGAACCCCAGTAAGTGCTGAGGTTATAAATGGGAGTTAGGCTGTAATTGTCAGAGTAGGCTAACTGCTGTAACAAACAAACCCCAAATCTCAGAGGCCTAATACAGCCAATGTGCATTGCTCACTGACGCCACAGCCCTAAGCTGGGGTGGTGGGGAGGGAGTCTTTGTTTCACTACAGAGGCTTCATTATTTTCTGTGTTTAGTCCCCAAAGTGGCCCTGGGTATCAAAATCCAGGTGGAAGATGGAGATGACAAAACTGTGTGGAGGTTCCCATGAGGAAGGGTGTAGGGTCAGCCCCTTCCACCCACATTCCAGGGGTCAGAGTTCAATCCCAGGGTTCCCCCTAATTTGTTGACAGAAGTCTGGGAACTGTCTTCCTAAATGACCAAGAGTAAAAGAAAAGGCACTCGGTGAGCCTCAAACATCATATCCCTAATGGTCCACCCTTCCGACATCCGTGGAGCATAGCCACCCCTTCCCACTGGAGACAACGCAAAGACCCCACCAGGCCCTGCATCCAGCCCAGGTACAGGCTCTCCAGACAATGCGTGCCTTCTTTCAGTCCAGTGGAGAGTCAACTGCCACCACAGACGCCAGCACATTTAATGGTGGACCAGGGTCAGGAAAACTCCAGTTAAAATTCCCAGTCTGAACACAAAGGAATCAAGGAGGCCCAGAAGTTGCTGGCCCAGTTATGAGATGCAGCTGACTCAGTGAGGAGGGCATGTTCTTGATGAGGCTTTGATTTTGTTTTGCAGGAGCAATATTTCTGTCCGCCTCCCACACTCCTTGCCACATTTGAAAAGGGTTTAGGAGGTTTGTCTTTCTTGGGAACTGGACTGCCTCCCCAGTCTTCTTCTTGCTGAAGAAAATATTGTTACCTAAAGATCAAACAGGCAAAGGGATTTTTATTAATAATTGGGTGAGGGAGATTATTTTGGTTTGTTTTACATCTTTCAGAGTTGTCATTTTGTTGGCAATAAAATTTCTTCAAAAATGCATCTAGATTCTGATCTATTTGATTCCAGTTGACTGGTGTACCTCTAACTACACCCAAAGTTCTTTCTGAGATATTCTCAAGCCTGTCTGTCTCAGTCAGCTCAGGCTGCTATAACAAATGCCATAGACTGGGTGGCTTAAACTACAGATATTTATTTCTCACAGTCCTGGAGGCTGGGAAGTCCAAGAGCAAGGCACCAGCTGATTCTGTTCCTGGCGAGGGTCTGCTTCCTGCCTTCTTGCTGTGTCCTCAAATAGCAGAGAGATCATCTCTTGCGTGTCTCTTTTATAAGGTCACTTATCTCATCACAAAGGCTCCACTCTCATGACCTAATTACCTCCTAAAAGCTTCACCTCCGAATACCATCACACTGGGGATTAGGGCTTCCACATAGGAATTTTCAAGGGACACACTTGGCCCATAGGACTACCACACTCCTGTATTTCGTGATCCCAAAGCCCATGCTCCTGAGTCATGTAAAGGGAGCCAAGAGCAGGAAGCAGTGGTCAGTTATACTGACGGGCTCAGAGAAGACTTCTCAGAATAGATAAGCCTGTGATGTTCACCAGGTAGGGAAGGGAAGGGAAGAAGAAAGAGCAAGGTGTGACTATGCAGCACAGCCAGCAAGTTAGGGTAATTATAAGTGTTTTGGCAACTCTAGGACAGGAGGTCCCCAGGGTAGTTTCCAGAAGTAAGACTAGAAAGACTATTATGTGCCGTATCATACAGGGTCTTGTTGCCTTTGTTGGAATTTTGGCCTGTGAGCAGTGGAGGGTCCCTAAAGGCTTAAAGCAGGGAAGTGATAGGATCAAAGTGGAGGCAGGGCTGAAAGAACAACCACTCAGCAGCAGTCACCATAGCCCAGGCAAGAGTGATGAAGACCCAACTAAGACAGAGGCTATGG
This sequence comes from Indri indri, assembly GCA_004363605.1. Lineage (NCBI taxonomy): Eukaryota > Metazoa > Chordata > Mammalia > Primates > Indriidae > Indri > Indri indri. The sequence continues at coordinate 59,147 of RJWJ010000963.1, read as the reverse complement.
GATGGAGAGGAGAGTTTTGACATAAGAATTGTCGGGATGGAGATTCAGGAATTGCAGACAAGGAGGAGGAGGGACCATCTTCATTATATTGGGTGATTTGTTAGATCCCATGGGCTCTCCAACCCTGCAAGCAAAGGGCCATCTCTACAGTGCCTGTTGGAATGGAGAAATGGGAGCAGCCTTCAGCTGGCTAGGTCCTCCACAGGGATTCTGTACATGAATCTTGGGCAAAAGCCTAAGTCCAGCTCAGTAGGCAAACAGATTCCTGACCCTGCAGAGAAAGGACCCATGGAAAAGAACAAACCAAAATACAACTGCAGACTCCATGAGCACCGATGGTGTAGGAAGCTGAACCCCACATCCCCTTTAGGTAGGCAGCCATCCACCTGCCACTGAGGGCTAGAGAGGGCAAGAAAGAGAAGTCACATACAATTGCACGTGCAAACTCAGGATGGAAAATGTTCTCTAGCTTACTATAGAATCTAATTATAAACTTACTGAAATTTAAAATTTTTCCAGATATTATTTAATCATCATCAGCTTCTTGGTTCTGCTTGACCCAAATACAAAGGCAAGCATGGGAGTTTTTCCCTTCGTGGCTGTCTCTCATCCAATTTTAACACAATGTGCCTTGTAGTACTAGGGATTGCACCTAATTAAGGGTTGAAATAGAGGTCTTTTGTGAATCTGGTCTTTGCCAGGTTTGTTTCACTAGTTTGATACTGCTCTACAGGTGAAAATAATCTTTTTGAAAAAGTAGATCATCTTCAACCTAGTCCATGTCTTCATTACTAAGTACAAATGAGATACTGAGTTGTTGTACTGTAGTCTTACTAGGGACAGCCCTATCAGATTAAGGAGAGGCAGAACTAGAGAGTGAGCATTAGACGAGAGAAAGTTTCCCAGCCTGGAGGTAAATTGTGGTCCTGCCACTACCTCGCTGGGTGGCCTCACAAGTTGCTTAACCTCTGCAAGTCTTCACATACAAAAAATAGTGGTGAAGATTAGCAAGAAAGGAAATGTGTAGGGCTGTGTCTGCCTGGGTTCTCACAGAGCAGGTGCTCAGTAAACGCAGACCTAGGGTTGCTAGTGAGCCTTGAGTTCCAAGACGAGATGTAGGTGTCAGTTTGTCACAGTTGGTAAAGCATAAAGCCAGGGACGCTGGTAAGAAATAGATCCTGTTGTCTGAATGACTCAGTAAACTCACACTCGGCCCCACTAACCAAACTTCCAGGGTAGCATTCTACTTGGGATAGGTGGTAGGAGAAGCTCAAAATACTGTGCATCCTCAATTCTAAGACATATATTGCTGATCACATGTTAATGTATCTAAAATCTGTATACATACATTTAATGGTTGATTTATAGTCAATAAAATATCATGGGCACCCACCCCATTCTCACTCTGGAATGCTATCACGAAATTGATAGAGCAGTTTCCAATCTAAGGCATTTTAAAAGGCACAAATAAGATATTTACCATGCAAGTCAAGGAAAGCCACCCCTTACCTGCTTTCAGCACATTTTAAAATTCAGGGCATCTCAAGCTCACATGGCTTTTACATCTTCTAGAGCAGGTAGGCATGATCAAAGTGCCCAAATGAAGTGAAATGTGGATCCTAATATTTGGTTCATGGATTGTACACTCCTGTGCCTTTGCTCATAGGTTGCTTTGTCCTGGAATTCTTGTCTTATTTTGCTCTGAAAAGCACCTGTTAATATGTCAAGCTTCACATGAACCTCATCCTTTCTCTGAAGCCTTTTCTGACAAGGACAATCCTTACCCAAAGTGGAAGGGACAACTCTCTCCTCCTTCCTCTTCTTTGCCTCACAAGCCCTTGCTTCTGGGATGCACCTGCTGGTTTTCTTGTTTCTACGTGAGTGACTGTTTCCCATCCTTCGCCCCATCAGGCAAACACTGTACGTATCTCATTCCTCTCCCGGCCAGGAGGATTTACTTAGAACACAGTAGATATTCAAGAAGTCCTCTTAAACAAATTAATAAACATCCTCCATACTAGCCCTTGCCTGTAAGGAACCCTATGAAGAAACTAAGCTTTCAGAGTAGTGTAAAAGTAATCTGTAACCTAAAAATCCAGATTGGAAGAGGAGTCCCTTGGTGGTACAAATTTAAATCTGTAGACCTTCTAAAGTGCAAATCACTGACTCACTGCCAGGTGGCTGAAAGCAGAAGTGCCATTCCCTTTTCTCCCATAAGTTTCCTAGCTATGTGGTGTATTTGGGTTTCCCTATTAACCTGTATTTGCCTCATATACCAGGCCAAAGTCCAGTCTCTACAGCGTTCTCCCTGTGCTTCCTGTATGAATCAGACTGCGACACTTGTCTTGTTGTCAGACTCACCTGACAGATAGATTTGCTACAACAAATGAAAACACTAAGTAAGCAGCTCCCATCTATTTTTTATGGCTGACATTTGTTTCCAGCAAACAGCAAATGTTATCCCAGGATGAAAGCATCTATAATTCCTGAAGTTTTCATTTTGCTATAAATCACAGTGAATATTTCCATTGTGAGATGTTTTCTTATTGTAAAGCAAAAGTTATAATACATGTATTTTTAAAAATTCCTTAGAAAGAATCACAACAAAGATTTGTTCCAGAAAGAACTGAAGTGAAAACGGCCATGGGAAATGTCACAGAAGGGTTAAAAATGTCACCCGAAATATTTAACCTAATTATACTCTATAAATAAATATATATGCATATATACATAGATAGAAAGATGCAATCAAGAGTTCAAAGACAAGGTATTTAGTAACAGATGCCTCTCCTCCTGACAGTTCCAAACTTTCATTTTTAACTGTACTCCAAGGTCATCACTGCAAATGTTGGAACTCCTGAACCTAAGACGTTGCAGCAGCAGCTGTCAGAGGCTCACAGACTTAGCTGCCATTCAGGCGCGTCTCCCTGGGAGAATGTCACCAGGAAAGCTGGGCCAACAGCAAAGAATTCTGGGAGAAGAGGCGATGATTAAGGTGAGAGCTTACAGTCATGAAGTGCTTCTCACGCCTTACCTCCTTTAATCTTCATGGCTGCATGTAGGGACAGGACCCCTGATTAGGACCATTTTATAGATGAAAGATTCAGTAGCTTGCCCCCGTCACACAGCTAGTAAGTGGCAGAGAACTTAAAAATGGTTGACTTTCAATTTGCATTGAAGATTGATATAAACCATGAAGTTGAAATGCTCAATATGATTTTCCCTCTTCATCTTTAGACTTAAATTAAGAACAGAGGAGAGTAATTGTCATATATTTGGGTCAATTATCTCCCTGTCAAAGTCATTTCTATCCATCAGCATTTTGGGAGGTCCAACAAAGTTCTACCTGCTGGTACTGGGGCTCTCACCAGCGAGCCACAGGACCCAAGAATCTGGCTATTACATCCTTAATGTCTCCTTGGGACCCCTTCGGTCCCTACAATACAGCGTTGCATCTGTGCTCACCTGAGCTCAGTGTGGCTAGGAATTTGTCATACTTCCAATATCTTTCAACCTCTCCTAATTCCAAAGATTCCTAAAAAGGAAATAATAAGGGATGAAAATTTCTAAACGTCATATTTGTAAATATCACATAAATTACACATTACCTTCACCAGAGGTGCTTACTGGTACAATTTCTCAAGTGACACCTACTCTGTTCCAGTTACCTGTGCAAGGGTATCTGCTTGCAACATCTCATTTCCTCTTTGCAAAATCCCTATGGGGGTGTTATTATCCAACTTTATATATGGAAAGAGTTTTAAAACCAGAGGTTAAATAAAACGCCCAAGGTCTCAGAGGCATTAAGAAGTAGAACCAACATTCCAGCATAGGTCTGACAGCCTATACAATATAAGACACCCTCACTTCCTGTGTCCTAAATGATACTAATGCAAAATATGCAACAAGAGTCAGAATTGGACTTTTACACTTTTTCTCCATTTGTTTTCTGCTTTTGTTTTCAGCTATTTTTTGCTCTTTACTTGCAAACATCTCACACAAAAGCATCCTCTGGAATCTTTTTTTCTTTTTCTGGGAGGTGCTGAATAAACAGTTTGGGGGATGTATGGCCGTGATTGCAAACTTGTCAAAATCCAATTATTAATCTGATATTTAGGTATTTATTGCTGTCAGAAGACTCTGTACAATGGCTTTGAAAAATTGCCCTGACTCATGATTCATATCCGTGGCTTTATCAAATGCACATTTTTTAATATAATGCAGGTACCATGAGGTTACAAGCACATTGCTTTCATATTCAATAACACTCTATAGTCCTGAAAATAAAATACTGGGTTGCTTTTAGGCAAAACTCCTTCCTGCTTATATTTCTTATTGCAAAACCATAAATCATCTATGAGAGGAAGTGACATTTTCTAAATAGGAGAGACAGTTAAAGAGCTTTGAGAAAATGGAAAAATGGCCAGTCAAACATCAAAATAACGATTAAGACTGTATTACATATCACACAAATGAGAGACATCATTTGAAAGTTCAGAAATTCAGCGTGGCTTATTTGATTTCAGTGAAGCCTTCTCTGAAGCCACATTTGACCACTAGAACATCCACTGAGAAGCTTTTGGATAACACCATAATGCCTAATATCATTTCTGTTTTCATCTGTCAACACGGAATATGTATAGCCCAGAAACTTCAAGCTTTAGGGCATGTTTATATGGAGTAAAAACTGTCGTCAAAATAATTCAGATAAATTATGTAACTCTAAACAAAAAATTGACTTGTAGCTGTGGAGCCTTCCCAGGTAGATCTCAAAGACAGTTTCTAAAATGATCTTCGTCATGTCCATTATCCCCTTCCTCCCTCCTAGGACACCAACTATCCCCGACTGCCAGGATCTTCACCAGGAAGAGAAGGGAGGAAACCAGCACCTGCCCTGCCATCAGCTGAGGATTCTGTTCTTTCCAGAGATCTCACTCAACCCCCAGGACCCCTTTACTGGCAAGGCCCATGCCCTGGTGAACTCAGAATTTTATAAAAGGACACAATAACTAGTAAATGACCATAGACTCCAGGACTCTGAACCTCGAATGACATCTGGCTCTCATCCATCTTCTCTGGAAGCTCTAAGGAGAGCTCTAAAGTGGGGCTATGAAAAAGAATGTCACTTGATGAGGTCACTTATTGTTTCAACATCCCCACAAAAGCACAGCAGCTGGTGTATCTTACAGAAAGGGAGAGGGAAAGATGGGGCGTCAAGTAGAGGTTGTTGACCATGGTGCACACTGGTGAAATAAGATAACAGTTAACAGTATAGATTGAAGAGGGAGAGACAAAGAAAAGCACCATTGTACACTGCACACCCGCAACATAACTGGTGCTGAGCTGTAAGAATTCCATAAGGCAGGGCCCCAGCCTCAGCACTATCGGCATTTAGACTAAATAATTCTTTGCTTTGGGATCTACGCTGTGCATTGAAAGATATTTAGTAGCATCCCTGGCCTCTATCTACTGGATGCCGGTAGTTACCACTTCAGCCCAAATTTTAACAATCAAAAATGTTTTCAGACATTGCCAAAAATTCTCTGGGGTAAAACTGGCCTTAGTTGAAAACCACTGCCATAAGATATACCAATTAATCTCAACCCTGCCCATGAGGAAGGCATTATCATGCTTGTTTTACCAGGGAAGAAATAACAGAAACAGTGAACCCTTATATAGAGCTAATTATGGTCCAAGCATCCTTGAAAGTAGTTTACATACAAACTCATCTATCCCTCATATAAACCCTATGGGTTTATATGTAATATAATGGTTAGTATCATCCCCATTTTATAAATGAGGAAGCTGAGGCACAGCTGGTAAGGACCCTGCTTGAGGTCACATTTCTGGTAGGTAACAGCCAGGACTCACACCTGAGCAGTGCACTTCCCCAGTGAGGTGGCGGCTCCCACAGCTCACCCAGGCTCCATACCACTGGAGGGGGAGATTGGAAATTCTGCTCCAAGGCTGTGCTCCTTCTACTGCCTAAAGCTTCTCCTGAAACAGAGCGAGGCGTGGTAAACTGCAGGATGATATCACCAGCCTGACTCTGAGACATCTGGTTTCTGTTAATAATGAGAAGGAACAGCATCTTCCACCAGGGAAAGCAAATCTGCCACACATTCCTATGGAGTCCACCTGGCTCGCGGAGCAGTCACCTCCCCAGGAATGATGGGCAGCACCTCCTCTGGGAAACACTTCCTAACCTCCTCCCCACGTCCACACCCCCATCCCTCTTTGCTCGGCCCTCTCAAAGAACATGTCCCACATAGACTATCTGTCTACAAGGATCATGAACTTTTGAAACTGTGGCCTAACTGTTGCTGTGTACAATATGGAAGCAGAAAGTTTGGCTGGATTAATCACTTATGAATTAATAATTAACATATAGGCAAGGAAGACTACTTGCTAAACATACAGGAACTTGAGTAAGAAAAACCTAGGTTCAAATCCTAGCTTCATCATTCACCAGCTCTGAAAGTCGAGATTTCCTGTGTCTCACGTAGATGGGGATGACGAGCCCCGCCTCGTAGAGTTCACTGTGGCATTACAAAGCCCCTGCCAAGGGGCCGGGAGGTCAAGGTCTTTGAACAAAGAAAAGATGGATGAGGCATTAGCTAGTGAGCGAGGACGTTGGGCCTCCTCGCGCTCATCTTTCCTCCCCCAGACAGAGCAAGAGATAAAGGGGAACCCACAGGGCTGGCTATTAGGATCCCGACCAGCGGTGGCATCTTCTCTCCCCCCTGGAAGGAGGCACCGTATTGATTCTGCTCTGAAAAATCAAGATCTCATTTCAGGGAACATAACTTCCTTTCTTTTGCTCACAAAGAAGCAATACTAGAAAATAAAACTACCTATCCATCCTCTAGTGCATAGATTCAAAGGGACTGAGGCAGTAAAAGTGGCCGTCCCATGATTCTGTTTTTACAATAGCCCTTCTCCCAGGGGCGTCAATACTAACACAGTCATGTTTCCAGGACAGTGAATGGCGGAATCTGCAAACCCGCCCAGGGACAGCTTAACTGCAAGCCATGCCCACCGGGGTTGTAAGGTGATGGTAGCACTCCCGGATAGAGACCCTAAAGGCTGCAACTCCACACCCATGGCAGGCAGAGATGCAAGAGAGATGGCAAGGGAAGACACCTGGGAATGCAGATATCAGACAGCCTGCACTCACCAGCCATTTAGGCAACCTGCAGCAATCCACCAGACTCCCTAAATCATACGTTCCCCTCTTCAGCACGTCCTCCCCACTGCGAACACATATCCCTTCCGGCAAGAAGGGCAAGAAGAAAACTGGAGAAGACCCTGCAGTTTATGCAGCAGGCACTTGTGAGAAGATGCTTACCTAGCCTGTCCTCTTTCCCTTGGCACTCCAGGGTTCCACTTTCTAACCCCCTCACCATCCATGCCCTTCCATCCCTGTCCAGCCACACAGCTGCCGGTTTCTCCTATCTCCCTGCCCTCTCTTTTCTTCCAGATAATCGTCATGGTGGCAAAGATATCTTAGTCATCTAGTTTGAACTGAGAAACACATTATTTTCTAAGAATAAAAACACAATACTGATTCTCCCCCAAATATAAGTCTAAACACTAAACAGAGGAAGACTAACAAATAGCCCATTAAAGATAAAACCCACAGACTAGATGTTGCTCCATGTTGTCATATTTCCTCCTCTCCTGTGCTGCTCTCCATCACAGCTAAATTTAATCTTGTTAGATTCCTAGTCTTGGAATATAATTATCATTTGTGATCCACTAGCCATGTTTCCTTACAGTCCAAACTGTCCTGGGATAGCAAGGTATTAACCTATTTTGCCATCAAAAATCTCCTCAGAGATACTTTTAGGAATTATTGCCATAGCACAGCCTATTATTTTCAGTTTGTTTATTTGTTTTTTGTTTTTGTTTTGATAGGAGAAGATGGTATTGAATTCACTTACGAATAGTTCTAGTGCCTTCTATTCAACCTCCCATGTAACGTAAATGAAGAGGAGACAAAGCTAACCCTCGCGATGTGGTACCTACCAACCCAGGAGGAGCAGAAATGACTTCCAATCAGGAAAACATTTTCTACTAACTCCCTAAATTGGGGTAAAACGATCTACAGCCCTACACGTATTTGCAGTGGCCACTGGCAACGGGATGGGTCAGGACTCACATGTGAGTGTCTGAGCTCAGAATCGACCAGTTCCTCCCGGCCTTCTGTAACAAACCAGAACCTTGGGAAAGCAACTTTAACAGGAGTTTAATTTGTTTCTGTTTGGTGAAGCCAAGGTTTAAAACAACTCTATTATGTTTTCCCAAGGAGGTTTACCTTTTCAATGAGGATGTCTGACTTGGCAATTCAGAGCAATAAATATCTCGTGGTATAATGTGAAACAGGATCCATCATTGTGGAAGCCACAACTCCTGCAAGCAGAATGCATTCTTTCATTCACAAAATGTTTATTGAAGGCCTACTATGTGTCAGACACTATTCTGAGGATAGGAAACATCAGTGAACAAAACAGAGAGAAATCCCCCCTCCTCGGGGAATTAGCATGATAGTTAGTGGGGGCTTCTGATTCTGGAAGGTGGGGTTACATTGCATTTCCTCAGTATCCTCCCCAGTATCTAACAGTGCTCCACACAGAGTGCGTCAGTAAATATTCCATGGCTTTATGGCTGTTCTTTTACTAACCAATGTAATCTGAGTATATATGATTTGCCAGCACTGAGGGACCTCGAATGAATAGGATTTGATCCTTGCTCTTGGGAAATCACAGTAGCTGTCACTCCCCAGTTACAGCTGCTAGAGGCTGGGGGACAACAAGAAATGGGGACAAGACTAATCGGAGGACTCGGAGAGGCTACTTAGGGAGATGCTGCTGGAGCTGGATCTTGGCGTGTGAGTAGCTGAGCACCAAGTACATGGAGCCGGGTGTAGGCGTAAGGGCAGGGAGGGAAATTCCAGGCAGAGAAAACAGCGTGATCCAAGACAGAGAGGGGAGAAGCAGGCTGTTGTGTCTGGAATGGCCACAAAATAATAAATGATCCCTTGCCCCAAACCGGACATGGAGTCCTGTTGAATAAATAGTCAAGGCTTTCTCGGCCTCCTCTGGGGGTAGATGGGAGCCGACCCGCAGCCCACACGACTTCTCAGAAAAAAGTTCTCGTTGTTTATAAAACACAGGAAAAATCATGGTCACGTACTTCTGTGAGTAGAATATTTTATAATAAGTCAGGAAAGAAATATCTGGGGCTGGAGGAAGAGAATAATGCAGAGCTCAGTCCACCTGCACTAGCAAAGCCCAGAGGAAGATGGGAGGTCTTCGGGTTTTCCGAAAGTCACGCTTTTTAGGGCATGCATGAGGGTCACGTCGACGGGCAGCCCTTCGCTTACCTTCAAACACCCCCTGCAGCAGCGTGCCTGTCTGTCTCTCAGCCTCATTCACTACGGGGAACTAAATGTGCCTTTAATATTTATCTGTGCTGTGAAAACTGCTTCTTCATGCATCCCTTTGAGGGAAATAGCCAAGATCAATGCAGGACTGACATACACTAAATGAGGAAACAAACAGAAATATTTATTTCTCTGTCCGCAGACCACACTGCCTCCTGAGGGTGAGAACGAGTTGACAGCAACAACGCGGCTCTCCAAGGGGGTACTGCCTGTCTCCATGAAGGCCAGGGCTGCAAGGGCTTTTGTCTTTCTCTTCTCACATAAGTGAGATCTATGCTAAAGCACAATACAATAAAAATGATATTTTAAATATAATTTTTGTATGACTGTCCCGAGATTAGAACATCTTGAATCTTATTTTGTTTGGGGTTTTAATAAGCAGTACCGTTGAGTACCAGGTGCTTTAAATACTTTATCCCATTACTCTCAGACTCCCCTAATTTAAATATCATTATTGACGCCTCACACATTATGAAACAAGCAACATGAGGCGGGCGGTACCTTGCCTGCAGTCCTCTGTAGCAGTGGTTCAGTTTGCATTTGAGCAAGATTCACAATTCCTCCGGCCCCAAACCCCAGGCTCTTACTTGGGTGAACACTGCTTTCCATGAGTTGGGACGTAGCTGAATATATAACTATGTAACATATAAACATGAATACTGTATGTCTTAGGTGAGTTTCCTCTGAAGCAACTCCCGAGACAAGGATCAAAGGCAAACTGTTTATTAACAATGAACTAGTGGGAGAGAGAGAGGTTGTTTCAGACAATCCTCCCACAGAGCCGGTCCTGCAGGGGACATCAGGAGTGTAGGGAATCTCAGAGCTGTCTAGCCCAGGTAAGGGGCGGGCTGCCATGATCCTGTGTGTCAGTCACTGGCCAAGGGCTGACCTGAGAATGTGGACTCTCAGACACTCTGTTTGCAGGAATCCTCCATTGGCCTGCAAGCAGGAGGTGTGTCTGCAGGCTCCTGGCTCGGCCCCTGCCCCTGCCTCCCCTGGATGCTGCGTCAGTCCAGCAGAGGCAGCAGTTTGTCCTTAGACTTAGTATCATCAGCTGCTGGAGGTGAAATTGGGGATCATTCCTTAAGCTCGGTGCTCAGGGCGCCTGGAGTCTGGCCCCTGTGTCCCTCTGTGCCCTCCGATCCTCAGCCCAGTCATCGCCATGCCTGCCCCGTCCCCTCAGTGCTTTGGCAGGTCTGGAGCCTTTGGTTCTTGTCATCCCCCACCCCACTAGGAAGCATAACCCGAATCCTGTTTGCCGGGAAGGGAGGTGCACATGTAAGGTTATCAAGGTTAGAGCGACACCAGTTTGCAACCTGCCTCTGCCACTTACTGGCCCTGAATTTGGGCGAGTGACCTGACTCCTCTGAGTTTTCTCCCTTGTTAAATGGAGAACAAGAAGACTACTTAAGGAGTTCTCGTGAGCATGAAATGAGGTAATATATAAAACAGATACTGAACAATGGGGAGCTGCCATTTTCTTTATTAGTGTTATTTTAGTTTATTTTAATTTGTTCTCTTGGAACCATGAATTCCTGATGTAGCCATGGCAGCCCAGATTGAGTTCAAGTTCATAATTCTGTATCAGGAGGTCTAGCCCTGAAGTCATAGTAGATCACCAGAGCGCTTCTTCCTTATTTTACTCAGATCACTGAGATTTCAATTTTCAAGGAAGTAGAACCTATGCAAGTTATGACAGTGTTAACCTTGACAACAGCAGCAGTAATTCGTACAGGCCAACCCTGTAACTGGCTATAACCTATAACCACAGGCTTACATTACAGAGACAGGGGACAATGACATCTGTGACCTCACTTCCTCATGCACAACCTGGACTTCCGGCCTGCAGGGCTTGGGGGATAGAGCAGAAATGAACCAGTTAAAAGGAACGGCAGATCCCAGCAGTGTTCCTGAGAGAGTTAAGCCCTAATGCCTCAGCATCCATTGTATGGAATGGATTAATTTCTGTCCCAGGCATTTAGAATGGCACATCTTATATACCATCCTTTAGAGAGTTGAAGAATAGTCACTCAAACCATTTTCTGTGTTCTATAATTCATATGAGGAGCCCTAGTTGAGAAAGGCTAATCTAAACTAATGCTTCATTAATGGATATGCAAACTGAATTTATAGAGTATAAATGACTTGCTCCATCGATGGCATATGGCAAAGCTGAAGACAGGAAAGTTCTTTGCTAAATAGCTCCTAGTCTTATTATATAAACCCATCTCTGGGAACCATCTTAAATAAATCCATTTAATCTCTTCCTCCCTCCCTCACAATTCAGAGAGAGAGAGAGGGAAGGTGGGGAGAGAATTTCCTCAAATGAGACTGATGCAGACCTAGGACGCACCACACACACCACAGTGACAGTGGTAAGGGACACGATAGTCATTTAGCAGTTAAGAACAACGGACCTCAGGAGTTATTCACGACTGGACAACTCCTCATTTAAGGGGGGTGGTGGTCCCTCTGTCTGTGATTCTGGGGTACCTTGTGCTGACATCCTCCTAGAATTTACCCACTGAAACTTGACTATGTGCTTTCGCATTCGTCTCCCCACCAAATCACCATGCCAGATACACACGTTTGCTCCTTTCTAGTCTCCATCCCTAGCAGCAGTGTATAACTAAATGAATAAATAAACCGTAGGGAAGGAAAAACTTTTCCTGTCTTCTCTTAGGTTCTTTGATGGGGGCCTGTGAATTAAACTGACTAAAGTCAGACTAACAGGAGAAAAATATACAAATTTTATTTGATGTTAATATTCGCATATACATAAGGGGTTTCACAGAAATGAAGTGACACCCTAAAGGAGCAGTTAGACTTGGGGGCTTATATACCATTTTCACAAAGGATGACAAACTGTAGAGACTAGACAGGAGAAAGTGAAGTGTGGGTTTCTAGGGGCAGTAAATTGTAGGAACATAAACATATAGGGGAAACTAAGGTTATAAAGGTTATTTAGTAAAGTTTGTTTATGCAGACTCATCTTAGTGCCACGCTGCCTCCAGTGATAAAGATTGTTCTCCTTCTCCTGGTACAAGAAGGGGTCGGGGAGAGACCTTCACAGGGGGAATTTATGCTCTACTTTCAGGCAGAGGGAAATTGCAGAGAGCTCTTCCTATGTTTCCTTTTTCTCAATAGCCTTCGCCTCAAAATAATCCTTATGCTAAGGTGGCATATTTTATGGTGGCATATTCTGGACCCCTTCAAAACCAACTAATGAAGGCCACTTCAGAACACAGGGGGTTCAGATGGCTGGTCTAAGATGGGAGACATGTACTGTGAAATTGAGTCAACGTATCAGTTCTTCACAATACTTTGACATTGGAAAATATAGCAACATGTATTTATTAACTCTATCGGAACCACATACATTTCATTTTTACATATCAAAAATAATGATTTAAGTAAATTTTTACAGTATTAAAACAATCTAGCACACAGAAGATGACTTGATTTTCTCATCTTGAAACATGTTTATGGATGAGACACATGGAGTTGTATCAAAAGAAGACTCAGTTGTAATAATTTATATGATAAATAAATCCTGTGGATAAGCAATTGCAAACTAGATTGTGTATAAGTCTTGCTCGGGTATTTTAAATCAATAAAATGATTACTCAGGTGGTTTAAGTCAATAATAAGTCAATAAATGGAATAGCTGCTACTATTCCTGGGCCAGGCTTTCAAAAGGAACCAGATGTGTGGATGTACACGTGAAACCTCCCAGTGTTTCAATGTGAGCCAACATTGTGTGCGCCAGACAAACTTGGCTTGTGGGCTGGATTTGGCCTGAGGGGTGAGGGTCCGAATGGCTGCATGAGCAAAACAACAAAAAGTTGTGAGGTGTGCAGCATCTACACAGGACCAAAGTGAGATAACCAGAAGACTTCTGCTTCCATTTTTTTAAAAGTCTTTTTCCACCCCTAAGCACTTAGTCTAAATTTCTGCAAACAATAGGTATTTTAGACACAAATTTTACCTGCTGGAAGATTACAGTTTGGAACAAGGCAGGTTATAAATAAGCAAACCACATAGAAAGCAAAATTGACTATTTCTATTTTTTGTGCCCAAATTGTACATGTTCTTCTATCATAACCCTTGGAACTCTCTGTTGTCTACCCTTGGCATTTATAAGTTTAACTTTTACAATTTCAATTACATAGTATCAGACACAAAGGTCAAGGACATACAGAAAATTGTCTTTATGTTGAGGTATAAATGTATAATACAAATGTGAGATCAATGTAACTAGGGAGACGTCCCATCCCACAGCTCAGCCGTCCATCTGAACACAAACTCGTGTTCTGTTGTTCTCCCAACTACTACATACATGCCCCTCCGATATTCATGTTGAAACTTAACCACCAGTGCGATAGTATTAGGTGATAGGGCCTTTAGGATGTGAATAAGTCATGAGTGTGGAGCCATCACGACTAGGACTGGTGACCTTATAAAAGAGGTGCCAGGGAGCTGCCGGCCCCTTCTGCCATGTGAGGACGCAGGAAGGGGTGTTATCTATGAAGCAGAGAGCAGCCTTCGCCAGAAACTGAATTTGCTAGTGTTTTGATCTTGGACTTCCCAGACTCGAGAACTGTGAAAAAATAGATTTCTATTATTTATAAATTACCCAGTCTGAAGTATTTTGTTATAGCAGCCTGAATAGACTAAGACAACATGCAATATATTTTATGAAGAGTTAAATATGTTAATTATTAAAAAAAAAAAGAAAAGAAAGAAAGAAAGCTACCACTAGCTCTTCATAAATGCAGATATAAAAGCCAACTTTTAGGACTAGTGAAAAGTGGGAAAAGAGTGAAGTCTGCACCTTAAGTCCACCTCTCAGCAGCACGTCAACGTTGAAATTTTCCTCCTTGAAGCGTTTTTCTTCGCTTGGCATTCAGGAGCCCGTTTTCTCCCTACTATCCTTCTATTGATATCTTCCTATTCATTCCTTCTCATTCCCCTCTCCAAATGCCTCCTCATCTCCCCAACGCCTACACTTGAGAGTGGTCCAGGGCTCAGTCTTCACTCCCATCCTCTCTCCGACTCCTCAGGGAACCTCGGCCTGCCCAAGGCTACCAAGAACACTAACACTCTGCGGACTCAGATCCACATCCCCCAACTCTGCTCCAACTCGACTCAAATCCAACTGCCGCTCACCATCTCCACTTGTTTCCTATTCTAAAATGCAAGCCCAGACCCGCCCCTCACCCCTCCCCAGCCCCTGCCCCAAACACACTGCGCCCTTCACCCTCCCCACTCGGGGAATGCCTATTCCTGCCCACTGGTCACTCAGGACAACAGCCCGCATTGTCATCCTTTGCAGTCTCGGGCCACGTCACAATCCGTCATTCAATCCTGTTGGCTATCCCTCCACCGTAGATCTAGAATCTGCCCTTCTCCCCATTTCCGTTCTAGTCTCAGCTGCCATCTGCCACCAAAACTGCTTCCTGCTTTGCCTGGTATTTAATCCAAATCCTTCCCGGGGCCTGTGCGACCACACACCCACGCACGGCTGGCCTTCACTTCTGCCCCCATCGCCTGCTTCTGCTTTTCCTTCCACAGCCAACCCGGCTCTGGCTATTCCTGGAATGTGCACAGCGGGTTCCTGCCTCGAACCCTCTGCACTTGCTGTTTCCCCAGATATCTGTACTGCTCGTCCCCGTGTTCAATGTCACCTTACCAAAGAGGCCTTTCCTGATCATGGCAAAGAGCTCTCTCCCTAGTCTCTCTCTAGTCCCTCAACCTACTTTTTTCCTCACTGCCTTCATCATATCTGACATAAATGTAAGCCCCACGGGAGTCCCTGACATGTAGTAGATGCTCAATAAATATTGAGTCAATTAATTGCTTAATTAATTGACTTACTGATGATTCTTTAAACATTATATAGGACCTGAATAAAATTAATTTTTCAGATTTAGTTTATTGCATGTTATGGTAGGCTATGAAATCAACCTCAGAAGTTTCAATATGGCTTCTCTTGTGAATGACAAGATCTACTGCCTGTCTTTCCTTCCAGACTTGGAGCTCCTGGAGACAGAGTACAGCAGTAGGTCTTGGTCATCCCTGCATCCCAGGCCTAGCAAAACGACTTGCCCGCAGTAGATGCCTGATAAAATATTATTGAATAATTAAATAGAAGATGGTCAACTCATACTTTAATCCATTGAAATCAAGCAAAAGGAACTTAAGAAATGATTACACATCCCCTTTGATACTGTTTGCAAAAGGAGAAAGAAGATACTATTTAAAATATATTTTTTTCCTAAGACACACAGCTGTGTTGGCAGACACTGAACTTAGAGTGCAAAAGCAACCTTTGTGTCTCCCTAAACAGCTAGTTTGAGGGCATGTCCATCTATCTGCTCTTCACAGAGGGACAAAGGAAGGAAGTAGGAAGACAGAGACGCAAACGGAGTTTTACGGGCTAGGCCTGGCGACATGATGTCAGGTGCCGCATTCCACACTGACATGTGATAATGAGATATTAAATGACACGACGGAGCGATGTCCCTGGGCTGTGCCCACGTGTGCCCATCTTCTTCCAGGCACACATCCTTCCCTTTCAAGAACCAGATGAACGTTTTGTAATTTGAAAACTAAAATCCTAACAGTGCGCTTTCTCCAACTTCAGCCTCCCAAGTTGTGTGGCCAACACAGGCGAAGGAATGTGTGTGATCACACAGGCCCGTCTGCTTGTCTTCCTGCTGTTTCCATCCGGCAGAACAGAGGCCTGTGGGTAAGTGGAAATTACTGCCCATGCGGCAGGCCGCTCCCGCAGCTGTAATTGTGCCTTCCCCGCAGACTTCATTGCCATGGTTCTCCTAACGACTCGCTTTCTCACTCCCCACCACGCCCCCTGCCCTCCTTCTGTCAGGTGATTAATTGTGGGTCTTAAAAGGGACGCCCAGCTTGGAATTCAGAGCAGCGGAGAGAAATGGGAAATGTTCATTTGGTATTAATGTGGAAAAATGTGCAATCAGCAGGCATTTCATTGCTTCAGCACAACACTCACTTTTCTTTAAACTTAGCTCTTAATATTGTGATGGCTGTTCCCACTGAGGTGTAGACCTCACAGACTACAGCAACGGCACCCTTGTTTCCCCTTCATTTCCAGCGAGTTTCTAAAGCGAAGGGACTATTATGGGGAGAATAGTCACACAGAATTGGAGTAGGCTCCACTAACGGGCGTAGTTCACACTCGACCACCTGGGTTTGTAAGCCCCTCCTCCCTTCTCCCCTGTGTCCTGTAGAAGCCTCTGTACCACTCAGTGCTTCTCATTCTTCCTGCCTTTCCCCATCTGGGGTCTTCATGGTGTCTGAATCCCCTGCTGTCATTTTTCAGGCTTGTATAACTCCATGTGCTATAATCAGGGCCAAGACCCTCCACCTCTCCTACTTTCTCAGTGCCGTTTATGGAACTTCAGCACACCTCTTATTTTGATACAAGGATGATGGATGTTGGGATAAACACATGTAGAGTTATAATGGCTTTAACACTCTCTGAATGTTTGTTCCTCCAGCGGGACTGGCAACGATAGTTTCTGGTCTCACGATGCTGGTGATGGTTCCGAAAGCCACTTCAGGCCTCGCCGTCTCTGAATTACTCTGGTGATTCCGGGGGTCCACGGCTCTCATGGCACAGGGGGAAGGGAACAGTACCAAGCCAAGTACCAAAATGTATAGCAAAGTATAAGAGCAATTTCATGTTTGACAGCCATCTGAAGTTCAAAAGATCCTGTTCAAATGTATAAATACACACACACATACACATATACGCACATACATACATATTTATTTATATCATAGGCCATCGTTATTCTAACATAAACCACAGTCTGCCTTCTTTCGCTCTACTAAAGAGCAGTTTCTTTTACTTTATCCTGTAGTTTCCTTCCTGCCCCAAGAGCATTTCTGATTATGTTCCAGTAACTCTTGCTCACATTTTCTTAATCAATTGAATTCCCTCCCACCCTACTTATCTAATACCTTCTTCATTTTTAAGGTTCATCTAAAGTACCATCTACTTACAACAACCTTGATTTGGTTCTTTTGTTTTATTCTATTTTATTTCCTCTTACAAACACTTGTATAGGTTTTATGGAGTACCTGGACAGTTCTGAGTGGCTACAAGTACCAACTCAATGAAGTTGTCATTGACGATTCTGCCCCTATGTTCTGAAGTCCTATAGCAGCCAGTAGTTTAACCTAGTGATTCTCCAATCCCTGGGGAATCTCTTAAAGACCTTTAAGAGAAGGAAAAGACAAGCTACAAACTGGGAGAAAATACTTTCAAGCTACATATCTGAGGAAGAACTTGTATTGAAAATATGCAAAGAAGCATTAAAATTTGACAATAAGGAAACAAATAACTCAATCAAAAAGTGGGCAAAAGATCTAAGCAGCCCTCTGACCAAAGAAGGTACACAGATAACAAATAAGCATATGAAAAGATGCCCAATATCAGACACCATTTGGTAACTGCAAGTTAAAACAACAACAGATATGACAATGCAACTACTAAAATAGCTAAATTCCAAAACCCTAGCATCAATGTTGGCAAGGATGTGAAGCAACAGGAACTCTCATCCATTGCTTATAGAAATGCAAAACCATACAGCAATTTTTTAAGCAGTTTGGCAGTTTCTTATAAAGCTAAAAATATTCTTATCATATGATCCAAAAATTGTGCTCCTAGGTATTCCTTCAATTGAGTTGAAACTTATGTGCACACAGAAACCTATACACAAATGTTTATGGCAGCCTTATTCAAAATCACCAACGATTATTCTGAGATAAGAAGAAATGAGTTATTAGTCCACAAAAAGATTTGGAGGAATAAATGCATATTTCTAAGTGAAAGAAGCCACTTTGAAAGGGCCACATAATCATGTGATTTCAACTATATGACATTCTGGAAAAGGCGAAACTATGGAGATAGGAAAAATATCAGTGGTTGCCAGGGGCTGGCAGAGGGGTAGTAGGGAGAAAAGATGAACAGGTGGCACACAGGGCATTTTGGAGGCAGTGAATCTGTTCTGTACATGCTGCAGTGGTGGATATGTGACATTACGCATTTGTCAAATGCATGGAATGTATAATGCTAAGAGGGTGTGAACTAAAATAAAAGCTTAAGCTCCCCAAGCTGACTGAATGGGCCCCCTGTCTGCCAACGTGACCCCAGAAATACCCTAAAGCTGAGTTGCTGGCCATGAGAAGGGAGGTCAGACATGCCTCATCATGCCCCCCTCCCTTCTTACAGATAGATATCCTTCATAACTCAGTAACAGGCCTAAGACCATGCAAGAAAAAGCTTGAACCATACCTGCAGGTCCCAATTTACTTAACAGATCACTTGAGTCTGGGTATATGTCTGGTGTCTTGAGTCTGATTAACAGGCTTCCTTATCTTAAAACCTTCCAAGCCTTTAGACGAAGCTTCGTTTCTTTAACCAATTACAAATCAAAGACTCTTTAAACCCACCTGAAACCTGTAAGCCCCTGCTCAAGATGTCCTGCATTTTGGACCAAACCGATGCACACCTTCCATGTATTGATTTATGATTATGTACGTCTGTCTCCCTGAAACGTATAAAACCAGCTGTAATGTAACCCAACTGTGGCACGTCCACTTGCTCAAGGCTTCTTGAGCATGGCTCTGGGCCATGGTCCTCCAACTTTGCTCAGAATTAACCTCTTTAAATTATTTTGCAGAGTTTGGATTCTTTTCTGTTGACAAGAGAAAGGATGTAAATTATGTACTTCAGTTAATAATAATGTATCAATTTTAGCTTACCAATTTTAACAAGAGAATCACACCAATGCAAGATGTTAATAATACAGGAAACAGAGAGGGGGAGGAGGGATATGGGAACTCTACTTTTTACTTATTTTTTCTGACAATTTAAGACTGCTCTAAAAAACAAAATCTACCAGTTTTTAAAAGAAATAACAAAAAGTCCAGCTGCCTGGGTTCAACCTCCTAGATACTCATCCTGAGCAGCGCTGGAACAGAGTCTGCACATCTGCAGTGTAACAAGCTCCCAGGTGATGCCGATGCGGGTGCAGGTACTGAGCTCTGACAGCAGGTTCGGGGTTCACTGTAGTATTTAGTCTGCCTGGCATCGCTCACTGCTGATTCTCAGGTGCTTGCCCACTTCCCCCAGGTCTTTATAGACTCCTGGGAACAGCACCCCTGTCTCCATCTCCTACTGTCTGCCCACCGTGGCTCAGGCAGGGATGGCGGTGGAGTGTCCACTGATGAGTAGTTTCTGACTGATTTTTCCAGATGCCTTGCTAGACAGAGTAAATAAGAACCATTGGGCTTGCCATGCCTTTTGTTGACAGAGCACCTGTATCCCAGCTGAGTGTGTTCTGTAAAGGGTTGTGTGTGGAACGATTCCCTAGGCACCGAGATGGGGTAAGCAGGGGACTCAGAGAACAGAGCCGGAAGCAGAACTGAGCTATGATCAACACACCAAGAACCAGGAGACCAAAGGAGCTGACAGCCACCAGCCAGGTCTGCTTCACAGCCCAGCCAAAGCCCAGTCCCTAGAGATGGACATGGAGCCAGGGTTCAAGATACAAATTGTGTGTATAGTAAAAACAGGGGCCAGGCCCAGTAAGACGGCACACGGAGCTAGACGGGGCGCTTGCTGCAAGTGGGTGCAGCCCACAAATAAAGAATGAGCCGGGCGTTGCTGGGCACGTGAGGCCCCTCCCTGGACCCCACAGAAACCATCCAACCAGATATCCTTGGGGGAGGGAGGGGATGGGGATAGGAGGGCCTTCATCGCACAGCCCTGTCAGGAAAGACCGCCCCTACCTGACGTCTGAATTACGAGGAAGGTAAGGAAAGAGAGCTCCAGAGGGAACAGCCACTGCACAGGCCCCAAGGCCACTGGGGCCAGGAGGAAGGGAACAAGTGGGACAGGGCACAGGGAGGTGACAGGGACAGGCAAGGCTGGGTTGGTGGCCCTGGAGCCCTGGTCTGGCGTTTGGATTTTATTCTAAATGTGATGGGGCCCTGGAGGGATTGAAGCAAAGGAGAGATGTGTTTTGACTCACCAAGTGAGTTTCAGTCTATCCTTTGGGTAGAGACACTAAATATTCATGAAGTTCTTGGTTCCGAAATAAGTGTTGATGGAGAGAGCTTCCCACATACACACCTTTTATGAAGTAGGAAGCTGTCCCCTCTACGGGCCAATGTCAGAGGGACACTGTGAGTGAGAAGGGGCACTCCCTCCACGTGGACGCAGCCCTGCGCACCCATGAGTGCAGCACGAGCTGTGTGTTGCTGGCCGCGCGAGGCTCCGCACACCATGCGCAGGCTCTTGTTCGAGGAAAGACTCGCTCTGCAACTCTGCCACCCTGCGAGCGCGCTGCGCTGCCTGGTCCTGCGTGAACGCCACAGCCCTGGAAGCCTCCAGAGCCAGAGAACAGGCCCAGATCAGGCTCTGCCTGTGATCCCTGCCCTGGTGAGACCCTGGCACTGCCAATCAGGTGTGTGCTCAGCTCCCCGAGCCTCAGGGTCCCCGTGTGTAAAATGTCCAGTAGCAACACTGGACTTCAGGGTCCAGCACTGGAGCTGTGAAAGCTGCCAGAATCAGAATGGAGTCACTTGTGTTAAAACAAAACCAAACAAAATAAAGCCCTGACAAGTAGAGCCAGGGAACACCATGAAGAGAAGGTTCTCATGCTCATATTCCTGATAACAAAAACTATCACAGAAGACCACAAAAAAACACAATCTTGCACAAAGACCATTGCCACCTTACACAAAAAATGCTTCTGCAAAGACGTCAGCCCAACAACTGCCTGTCCATCCTGGGACTAGTGTCACCTTTGTTACTGATCCTTGTAGCCAAGGATAATTATCTCAAAACAACTATGTAATACTCCTCATCTTTCCTTAAAAACCTTTGTCTCCTTTTACCTCCCTGAATACACACATAGTTTATTACGGCACATGTATTTCCATTGCAATGCCCTATTCCCCAATAAATATTATTTTCTTTTAGAGAGTCTCTCTCTGTTATTTAAGTTGACAAAGCCAATGTATCTTCAGGAATAGTCTCATGTTGGTCTCCATGGATGAGCACATCACTACTACATGAGCCAGCAGCTAGAGCCATAGAAGAGTCCTACAGAAGAAGCATTGAGATTTAATCCATTTATTCTGGAAGTGCCTTTGTGGGATTGTTTCCTGTTGTACTTTTTGTTGTTACTTCTTTCATTCACTTGTTCATTCAAAAAACACTCATTAAATACAAACTATATTCCAAATATACAGATATTTTTTAAAGCCATGGCTTTTTATGTAACATTAACAAAATAAATGGCTATAGAATAGAGAAGTTTATAACAATAGAATGGAATTTCTGGAGAAGGAACAGAATTTCAAAGGGCAGGGGTATGTGGAGTTAGCCAAAGCAAGGCTGCCGAGCACCTGGCCTGGATAACGCTAGTTCCAAATTCTGCCTTTCACCCCTCCCACTGCCAGTGAGGAGACATCATCCCCTGGCAGGAAACAGGAGGCTGCTGGTTCAGACCACTGGACCGTGCTGAGAGCATGCATCACCAGCCTCTGACACCACTCTAGTGGCCCCATCTGGACCTCAGAAAGGAGGCAGGTCTTCTTCACACGTCTCTGCCTTGTGGCCACATCAATGTGAGCAGGAGACAGAAGCAGGTGCTCTCTGTCCACACTTGCCAGAGCCACTCTGCAGACGCTGGCCCTCCCAAAGACTTACTGCCGCACCATCTGCAAAGGGCTGCTCCAACTGAGGCACCGAGGAATGAAGCAGAGGAAGAGTAAGGAATCCAGAGCCAGACGGGAGCTCTGGGCTCGCCCCTGAGGGCGCACCTCCTGCCTTTCCTCAGGTCCCTGCCCTTCTCTCTGTGTTCTTACATGTCATCTGCTCTGACACTCCCCTCTCCCCCTGTCCCAGACACCTGTATGCTAGAATCTTCCCTTTGAGGTTCCCCATTAGGGGTCAGGTGGGGGTAGGGATTTAGGACACTACAATTCTAAATCTCTCTTCCAGTGCCTTCCCTTCGAGAAGGCTAAGGGTCAGGCACAATCCTCCCATCTGGGATTAGTAAGAACATTACAAATATGGGGGGAAAGGGGGGTCCAGAAAAGGGCCCAACCTGTCACAGCCTCGTCCCATGTCCCCAGCTGGGAAAAGCAGTAGGTGTGACAAGGGCAGGTAATGGAGCCTCCCACGGTTGCATTGTGGCCTCCCGGACGGTTTTTGAAATCATTTTCATTCCGAAAGCACAAGGTAAAACAAATTATTTTCAAGTATTCACGTGGGCTCACAGAAACA
Organism: Indri indri; assembly: GCA_004363605.1. Taxonomy (NCBI): domain Eukaryota; kingdom Metazoa; phylum Chordata; class Mammalia; order Primates; family Indriidae; genus Indri; species Indri indri. The sequence goes on along the minus strand of RJWJ010000963.1, from coordinate 36,360 downwards.
CGTTTGGTTCCAGCCGTTGTGCCTGGCCGAGCTCAGCAGAAACATTGAGTCACTTCCAATCTACAATTTTCTGCTGATGCTGACAAAGGCAACCCGCTTGGGGCTGGAGAGGAAATACTGTATTTACTCTCACGATTCCCCTCTTCTTCAAAGGGCCCGACTGCTCCAGAAAGCGGTTAGAAGGGGAGGGGCACGCATGCCCTTGTGGCTGGGAGCACCGAGTGGGGACGAGGGAATGAATGGATATCACTCAGACTCCAGGCTACTAATTAAACATAACTGTTGACCACCTAAGTGCTGAAAGTCCCTGGCGATTAAGGTGGGCGATCAGCCTGCACAGGGCAGTAACTGCCATGGAGTGTAACTGGGCGACACCTCCTGGCCCCTGACATTTCTCCTGAAACAACAGCACAGGAGGGTCTCTGCTATCCTGGCTCCTTAAATCACCTGACCGCCAAAAAGAACTAGGACTTTTAGACTTTGCTTTTATTCTTGCAGCATTTTAAACTCTCCAGTTAAGGAGAAATTTAAAAGATTTAGAGTCACATGGTCCTGGGTTCCAGCTTTGTAGTATACTAACTCATTATTCTGAAACTTGGTACATAAAGGGTCTGAATCAAGTATTTAGCCTGCTTATTGGATATGAGCCATATTTCAGAGTAACCAAATAATTAATGAAGGAAAAATTCTTATTACAGAAGAGTGCTACCTAAGAAATGTAGCAGGAATGATAGAACGTAGAAATCGACAGTTTGTGACACCTAACGAAATAATCACCTGGCCAGTGTTATCGATGGCTTAAAAAACATCAGTAAAAGGTTTATAGGGACTTTACCAAGTATGGCTCAGACTAAGAACACCTGATCCCAGTTATCAGCGGTGACATCTGCAGAAAAAAGATGCTGGATATTCTGTGCTTCCTCGGGTGATACTCTAGGAAGTGCACGGCACCACCTGTGACTGAAAAATGTCAAAAGAAGACACACTGATCTGAATCTAATGATGCCACTAAATTAACCTGCCAGTTTATAGAAAATATGGAGGATAGAGAAACATGCCAAACAAAATCAAGTGGAAATAATCAACCTAATTCAGAATGTGGGAAATTCTACAGAAGAAACAACCAAATATCTTCAACAGGTAGTTGGCATGGGAGAGAGGGGAGGAGGGGAAGATCATTAAAGATAAAAAGAGCCTTAATCGTTGTATTAACCAAATGCAGTGTGGGACTATTTTAAATGTAATTGGTAAAAAAAAAAAAAGAAAGAAAGAAAGAAAGAACTCCAAACAGACAATCAGAAGAAAGCGAGACCAAGTTTAAGTAATTTTTAAGGGAAGTTGTTAATTTTGTTTGTTGTGATAATAATATTGTGCTTACGTTTTTTGAGAGTTCAGACCTATTACAGATACACATTGAAATGCATACAGGTGAAGTAATACGGCATTTTGGATTTGCTTAAAATACTTCTCTTACGGAAAAAAAGAAAGTGGGGAGTGATGATGGAAGAAGGATGGCAAGATGTTGGTAACTGCTGAAAACAGGTGATAGGAACTAATCCTGGGGTTGAAAATGTCCATAATATACGAAAACCACCTTTGCAACTCAATTATTAGCTGCGTTATGTTGGACATGTTTTAACTGCTCTGAGTTCTGATTTTCTCATGAAACAGGGATAAAAATGTTTTCTCTCCCATGGTTGCTTTGGAGATTAATGAGTGTAGTAGGCCTGAGTGATGCCAGGCTCCCAGTAAGTGCTTAATAGCGCAAGAATCCCTTGTAGACATCACAGAAAATCCTTAACACTTCTTGATACTCATCCTTTTAAGTGGGTGGATTCCATCTCAGCACAGCTTCAGTCTTCCTTTTCAGTCCAGGCTTAAACATAAGCTTTCCTTGTGGATGTTCCTTGAGGTCATGGATTCGGTCTCATTCTTGTCCGAATTCCCAGTACCATAACACAGCCCGCACCGTGCAGTGAGGCCATGAGTGTTTGTTGGTGCGCCAACTGAATGAGCAAATGAGTGAATGATGTTTGGTAATCTAGCACATTTAAAGTGTGGTCGGCATTCAAGTGGTTGAAAATGTAAGACACCAACTACCAGAACTGGGGTGAAAAGGAAGAGAGAGTTGATGAGAAGAATGAATATAATCTCTGGATAAAAATGACAGTGGAGAAGAAAAAAGGTACAGCTGTAAGTCTTGTAGCAGGATCCAGCAGAGCAGTGGCAAGATGCATATGAGATAAGCACAAAGAAAGAGGTGAGACTTCTTTTATAACTTTGGAAAAAAACTTTGGAAAAGTTATAAAAGAGGGAGAGAGAGTGCAAGGGCACAAATGCGATCCTGCTCAAAGCCAGAGAAGCACCTTCTCAACATTCCTGAGACCTCCCGAGCATTGGTTCAGGTTGAGACTTTACAAATTGCAGACTGAGAAGTACTTACATCTTTGTTCAAGACTAAGAACATCCACTTAAAAGTTCAGTCTATTCAAAAGTTTTGCAAAAGTTATTTTTAGGTATTTGCATCTCCTAAAACAAGAAACTTGTCATTAAATACAAATAATGACAAACTATATCTGAGTGAGGCATTAAAATGAAAGAGAAGAGCTTAGTAGAAAGGCATAAAGGTTAGATTTGGGGAGGGAATATTTGGGGTCAGTCAGAAATGTGGAAAGATGGGTAGGAGGCAGAAAAAGATCAATTAAGAACATCACTTAGGGTTTTGAAGAACTAGAACCAGCACAACAGGGCTTGTTAACTCAACCACTCAGCAAAAGAATCTCAATTTGCTCCAAGCCAAAAATGGATACTTCAAGTTGAGTTCCATTAAAGGAAAACGGCAGTGTAATAGAAAATGTGTTATAGACAACATATCTCATTATAGAGAAGAGACAATCTTTTTTGAAAGCAATATAAAAATCAGACATGATGTGATAAGAAATTAAAGGAACTAGAAAGTCATCTATTATGCATTTCAATTTTTTAAATACTGTATTTTAAGGGGATCCTATTGGTAAATAATAGATTGCTAATAAAGTCAAGTTTAAAGCAATCGGTTTATCTTAAATAGGAGGGAAATCATTCGTAACACAGTAAATGCCCCCATGCCTCAAGAAGTATGCTGGCGTATAGATAGGAATGAATGAGGCTATTTTTCTTTGCATATCATGTCAAAAACAGTGTTGATAAATGTGGATGCAATTTTGAATTGTCTGAGGCTTTCATAAGTTGGAAGCCTTTTAAGAGATCTGATTAATTTAACCTGTCAAACCTGATGGTGAATAGTTCAATTTCTCCAAAGAGCAATTAGTCAACAGAATAAATTAACATGAGATATTGTCAAATTCAAAGACTGTGCTCATTGCCAAAGATAAAACACTTTTAATGCTACTGTTGAACTTGCTTCTTTGTTCTACGAAGGGCTTCTGTGGCATGATTCCCTCACTGACCCAAATGCTTAGAATAAGCTGCTGTCATTCCTCACCTGGTCCACTGCAAAAGCCTCCTAATTTGTTTCTCCTTAGCCACGCTCATCCACCTCCTGTCTGTTCTTTGTGTACTATCCACGAGACATTTCAAAACCAAACAACTCTCTTTTGAAAACCTCTCAATAGCATCCCATTGCGTTTGAGATAGACAAATAAGATCAGCATGTCTTGCAAAACTGTGTTCCCTGAGGACCCCTCACCGCCCCCCCCGTCCCACCCCGTACCACTTTCCCAAATTCCCTGCCCTTCTTTCATTTCTTTGCACTTGCCTTGCTGTCTCTGAGTTTCCTCACACCCTCCTCCCTCTTCCTGAAACATTCTTCCCCCTCCCCAACTTCTCACATAATTGTAACTAACTCCTCATCCTTCAGACCTCAGGTGGAACTTTAGAGCCACTTCCTCAGGGGCACCTTCCTGACTTCCCTGATGAGGCCATGTTAATTTATTACCTCCTACCCATCTTTCCACATTTCTGACTGACTGTTTACCCAGACATTCCCTTTTGTCCTCCCTGGGACAAAGATTGTGTTCTGTATGCACCTTGGTCTCATCTCATTGTGTTTAGATTCAAACAATTGTATCATATTTTTTTACAATCAATTGAACACTGTCTGCCTACTAAATTCTTGATTTCTCGAAGGCAGAAACTTTCTCTCTCTCTCATCTTTTTACTCCAGGAACATGTTGCATTGTGGGTGTGTTTGAAATGTTTGCTGAACCAACACATAAAAGATAAGCTGGAAAATAGAAAAGCCATTTTTCCTGTTAAAAAGTGCTTCCTAAGCAGCCATCCAACTCTCAGAAGTGGGATTTGTTCAGTTATCACACACGAGACAGGACAAAACCCCCACCTCGATGGCCCTGCAAGGCTACATTCGTCTGCCACTGAGGAAACTCTGGCGCTGCTCATGAATGATTATTTTCAGAGCATAGACATCAAATTGATATGAGGACACCTTCAAATCTCAAATAAATGTACAGATACTCAGGAAAAAACAAGAGATGGCCCACCAGGCCAATACCTTCAACTCGAAATGTCAGCAAAGTTTGTCCCTTCAAAAGATAATAATATGTTTTCTATGAGACGTGGAACACTTCAGATCGATACATATTGTATTAAAACTTGCTTTTAAAGGGTGTTTTTTTTTTAATAAAACATCAAAAGAGGAAAGAAAAGTATTGTGTTTGGCCCCCTGCATCCCTAGGGAGACACAAGCCTTTACATTCTGCTGACAAGGGCACAGGAGAGAACCCTGGACAGAGAAACGAAATCAGGCTGCTGTTCTCCCACCAAAGTGGGCGTTCCAGCTGGTTTCTCTGGAGACAGCAGCTGCCACGCACGCTCCAGCCAATCTAGGCTGGCACAGCCATCAAACAAGGTGCAACAGGGAGACAGAATCAATCATTGCCGTTAAATCCTATCCCTCAGTTAGTCAAAAGGAAGTTTTATTGAACTGGCCCATATTAGCCCGTAAGTTCTCTTTCATTAGCACAGAAGCTGGAATAAACTTCCTAGAATTATTCAAATTAGGGGTTTGATCTGTTCTGGCTCAGCTCTTCTCAAACTTCAATGGGCATTTGAATCTTCTTGGGATCTTCTTAAATCGCACATTTCTGATTCAAGGCGTTTGGGCTCCTGCATTTCTCACAAGCTGCCAAGTGACTCTGGTTCCTCTGGTCCCCGGAGTCTGATACTAAGTCTTCGTTGACTCATTCTTTCCTACTCAGGGAAATAGCAGATAACCAAGGAATAAGAATCACATGTGACTGATCCTTTTCTTATACAAGGGACTGTCATCATTAGGCCTCTTTTAAAATGAAAATAAGAGAAAATCTTTTCTGAAAAGATGGAAGGAGAGCAGTCCTCTGTGTAGGTCCTACTGTGTGACTTTCAGAGTGAAAGCTGCTCTTTCGCCTAATCCCAGCGGAACACAAGTTAGGATTCTCATTTTATCAAACAGCAAACTAATCCCAATAATAGCCAACATGGGATTCGAACCCGGTTCTCTCTGACTACAAAGTTTATGGGCTTTCCATTATTTGTTTCTCTGGTTATTAGTTAATAATACTTTCGTTTTAGTTCAGTTCAATAGGCATGTAGAAAGAAACAGAGATCAAGTATGTGTGTGCTTGTGCATGTGTGCGGTGTGTACAAAGAACGAAGGAGAGAGAACGTGCAGATGAAAAGCACAAGTCCAAGCCCTCCAGGAGCGCGCAGCCCGGCAGAAGAAAGGCACGTGTCACTCTACGTAATGTGCCCAGCACTGTGATAGAGGCATTTTTAACTCAGAATGCGGCTCTTGGAACAGTTGACACCTCAGTAGGTTTTGAAGAGGAAACAGAGGTTATTTGCTGAAGAAAGGTGGATACATTGCCGGGTAGAACAGATTGCTGGAGAAAAGTCATGGAACCATGTTATAAATAGTATGTTCTTTAAGGAGACTTTTTAAGCTAATGACCATGAGAGATTCCTTCACTTGTAACTTCCAAAGTTAATCCATAAATAATTCTTTTTAAAAGTTCTGAATGATAAGAAATTGACGCATCAGTTAGATGAGATTTGTTTTGTTTTATTTTGTTTTTTTCTGAAATCCCTCCATTTGCCTATCCAGGATACCATAAGATAAAAGTCGTTTTTTACCCATAATAATTTCTCAGCCTCCAGCTGATAAGGCAGACAGAAAGAAATTGATCCACACTCAAGCACCCTGGGCTCAACACAGCCTCTGCCTTCCCTCCTATGCCTGAGATGACTGAGAGTGATGACAGCCAATGACACCTTTATCTTTGTTATTTCGGTCCCTGAGAGATAGGTTTCTCCTACTATCTATTCAAGAGCTATTACAAAACAGCAAGCACACAGAATTCAGATGACATCGTACAAGACAAAAAGCCTGGAGAATATCGAGCTAATAACTATAACTTAAATAATATAAATAAATAAGCAGTTCCTAGGTATAGGTTACAGAATCAAGTGAAGAAAATTCTTCAAATGGCAAATTGTTAAAAAGCCTCACTGTCCAAGGTGCTCTGGCACATTTGTGTAAGGGACTAATGTCCTGTTCTGCTTCCCAGCAGTGACATCCTGAACTGCAGGCTCCTGTGCCTCCTTCTAACCATCACATTCTGGGCCAAGACTATAGGAGGCTCTCCCAACCCTCGCTAGCTCGGGTCTTCCCTCTCTTGACAAGAGCTAAATCCTAGGAGGCCTGATTTTTCCAAAATCTTGTAGCTGCCAGCCAAGTCTAAATCACTCCTGGTTCATAAGGTAGACAGTAAGCCTTGCTAACCATGTATCTTCTTGCCTTGTTCCTATTTACATAATGCTTCAAATATTGTGAGGTGTCTGGTGATACTTATGGAAATTAAAATAAAATTGGATCCCTTAACTAGTCTACAAGCAATAATCAATCACAGGCAGACCAAAGACTTAAATAGAAAAAAAAAAAAAAACCTCTCTAAAGCAGTTGGTAGATTGGAATAAAACAGTGGAGAATATTTTATGACCTCACTTAAGAAAGGATTTCTTAATAAGACATGACGAGGGCAACCTTAAAGAAAGCAATTAATAGATTCAACTACATACTAATTTTAAACTTCTCTTTATCAAAAGAAACCATTTGAGGAGTGCAAAAAAATCTATAAGAAAGTGAGAAGACAATATCTGTAATGCATAGAACCCTCTAAAGCATTTCTTTCTGAGATATATAGGGCAATCTACAATTCAATGAGAAAGACATGGATGAGGATGTTCACAGCAAGTCTTCTAATTACAAGTGCCTGGAAACAGCCCAAATGCATACCAAGAGGAAAATGGATAAATAAACTGAGGTCTGTTCAGCCATTTTAATAGAAAACAACAGCCTGAAGGAATGAACTAGAATTATAATCTGTAAACATGCATGAATATCATAAACATAATGCTGACTTTTTAAAAAAGCAATGTTGCAAAGGATATATACATTATCATCCGTTTATATAATATTTAAAAATGGGAAGTAATGTCATACATGTAGTAAATGCAAAGACATTTGTGGGAATGACAAAATTCCCAAAATTATTTAAAATCATGCAATATTCCCCCAAAATGCAGAACTATGATTCCCTCTGGTTAGAGAGAAGGGTTGTTGATGATTAAGGAAGGGAACACTACAGACTTCAAATATTTTGGTACTATTTTATGCCTTAAGTCAAATGTATGTAAATACTTATTATTCTGTGCATCCTTTAATATGTTGAAAAATTCATAATAAATATATTTTTAAAAAGAAATAAAAAAATGAGATGGAAGTTTGAGCCGACCTTCAAGACAAACACCACAGAAAGATAAAACAAAAGGTTAAGAAAGAGGAAGAAAGTGAGAGATAGGTGAGATACACATATTCTAAGAACCCTTTAATAACAGCTCCCAAAGCAGAAAATGGAAGGGAGAAATATGCACAGATCAATAGTAGGAGAAACATCTAATTTTAAAAAGACATGAAACCTCAGATAGGGCCCAAATGATGCCAAATGAAGACCCAAACACATATTATCATGATGAACTCCAAAGAAAAGGAGAAGAAACAGATTATTTACAAAGAAAACATAACTAAATTGATATGACTCCCTATTGACAGCATTAAATGCAGAAGGACAATAAAATACTTTCTTCAAAGATCTGAGGGAAATATTTTTGATCAATAATTTTCTATTAAAGCTATCTATTATTCGAGAGTGAAGGAAGAATAAGAATATTTACAATTAGGGAAGACAGTAAGTTTACTCTTTACAGATTAACCCAGAAGAGCTACCAGAAGATACAGTATAACAAAACAGAAACGAAAGTGCATCTGAGAGGGAATGATAGATGTGACAATGATTATGAGAAAAAGTAAGGATTAAAATTTATTACTAAGCCCAATAAGGGACAAAAATAAAAATAACTGGGAATAATAATATAATTAAAACCCTACATTATATCAAGAGGGGTAGCTGGGTAGAGGAAAAGGCAAGATGACAAAACAAGGTATGATTCTTGCTTATTCCAAGCAAGGATATAGCTTCTGATTAATTCTAGAAATTAATTTAAAATAAACATATATGTATAGATATTTAGCATATCTCTTATTTTAAGAGAAACTACTGAAAGAACAGAGTTGTTCAAATCTATTTTCAGGTCTATTCTTTAAAGCCATTACAAATAATTCAACAAAAGGGAAGAAAAGGGAAAAAAAGATATAGAAGACTACATTAAGTAGAAACTGCAAAATAAAAAGACAAAATTAAGTCCAAATGTATTTTTAAGTCACTATAAATGTGAATTGAAACAAAAAGAAACTCAGATTGAAAAACCAGTTGTGTTTCTATACACATGCAGTGAACAATGGGAAAGGAAATAAGAAAGAAATCACATTTATGACAGCATCTAAAAGAATAAAATATCTAGGAATAAATTGAACCAAGGAGGTTTTCACCTCTCTGCTGTACAACAAAAACTATAAAACATTGCTGGAAGAAATTAAAGAAAGCCTAAGTGAATGGAAAGACATCTCATGTTCATGGGTAGGAAGACAGTATTGTTAACAGTTGATATTACTCAAAGCAATGTACAGATTCAACACAATCCTTATCAAAATTTTAACATCCTTTTTTGCAGAAATGGAAAAGTCAATCCTCAAGTTTATATGGAATTGCAAGGGATGCCAAAAAGCCAAAACAATCTTGAAGAAAGAAGAACAAAGGACTGACACTTCCAGAATTCGAACTTACTACGAAGCTACAGTAATCAAAACAGAGAGACATATAAACCAGTGGAACAGAATCGGGAGTCCAGAAATAAACCCATACATCCACAGCCAAATGATTTGTGAGAAGTGTGCAAAGTCCATGGAATGGAGAAAGAATAGTCTCTTCAAGAAACAGTACCGAGACAACTGGACTACCACATGTAAAAGAATAAAATTGGACCCTTACAACACACCACATAAAAAATTAGCTCAAAATTCATAAACAACCTAAATATAACAGCTAAAACCATAAAACTCTTAGAAGCAAACACAGGGTCAATCTTTTTGACCTTGGATTTGGCAATGAAGTCTTAGATATGACACCAAAGCATGAGCAACAAAAGGAAAAATAGGTTAGATTGGACTTCACAAAATTAAATACTTTTGTGCATCCGTGGACAATATCAAGAAAGTAAAAAAACAACATACATAATGGGAGAAGATATTTGCAAATAATGTCTCTGCTAAAGGTTTAATATGCAGAATATATAAAGAACTACAACTCAACAAGAAAAAGACAAATAACCCAATTTTTTTCATTTTATTTTATTGTTGTACATATTTGAGGGGGAACATGTGATATTTTGATATATGTATACAATGCACAGTGATCAAGTCAGGGTAATTGGGATGTCACCTCAAACATTTACCTTTGTGTCGAGAACATTACAAATCTCCTCTTCCAGCTATTTTGAAATATACAATAAACTATTGTTACCTATAATTTCCCTATTGTGCTATCAAACATCCAAATTAATTCCTTCTATCTAACTGTACTTTGTACCCCTAGAATAACTTCTCTTCTTCTCCCTCTCCCCACTTTCCCTCCCAGCCTCTCATAACCACCAATCTATTCTCTACCTGCATGAGATCCACTTTTTTGGCTCCCAAATAGGAATGAGAACATGTGATGTGTGTCTTTTTGTGCCTTGCTGACAACCCAATTTTAAAATAGGCAAATAACTTGAAAAAATATTTCTCCAATGAAGATATGCAAATGGCCGATAAGCACATGAACAATGTTCAGCATCACTTATTAAATGCAAATCAAAACTACAAAGAAATATCACTTCACACCTACTAGGGCGACTATAACAAAAAAAATATATAAACAATAGAAAATACAGTACCCCCTTTATCCACAGTTTCACTTTCTGTGGTTTGTTATTCGCAGTCAACCGTGGTCCAAAAATAGGTAAGTACAGTATAGTGAGATATTTTGGGAGAGAAAGAGAGACCATAGTCACATAACTTTTGTTAGAGTACATTGTTATAATTGTTCTAGTTTATTATTAGTCACTGCTGTTAACCTCTTACTATTCCTAATTTATAAGATAAACTTTATCATAGGTATGTATGTGTGGAAAAAAACATAATATAAATATAATTCAGTATTATCCGTGGTTTCAGGCATCCACCGGTGGTTTTGGAATGTATCCCCTGCAGATAAGGAGAACTGCTGTAACAGTGTTGGCAAGTGCTGGCAAGGATGCGGAGAAATTGGGACCCTTGTGCATTGCTGTGGGAATGTAAAAACAGTTTTGCAGTTTCTCAAAAAGTTAAATGTAGAGTTACCATATAACCTAGTAATTCTACTTCTAGGTAAAACTGAAAAAAGAATCCTCAAAGAATTCAAAATAGAGACTCAAACAGATATGTGCATGCCAATGCTCATTGCGGCACCATTCACAAGATCCAACTGAAACATGGCTAAACAATGTAGCATATTCATACAATGCACTATTACTCGGCCACAGAAAGGAGTAAAGAGTTACAACATGGATGAACTTTGAAAACACTATGCTAAGTGAAATAAGCCAGCACAAGGGACAAATATTGTCCGAGTCCACTTACATTGAGTGTTGAGAATAACTGGCAAATCCATAGAGGCAGAGGTAGATTAGAGGTTAGCAGGGCCTGGAGAGAAGGCAGAATGGGAAGTTACTGCTTAACAGTTACAGTTTATATTCAGAATGATGAAATAGACAGTGGTGATATTTACACAACATTAAAAAATGTAATTAATATAATGGAATTGTACACTTAAAATGGTTTAAATTGCACATTTTATGTAATATGTATATTTATCATAATAAAAACAGCAATTAATTTAAAAAAATTTTTTAAATAAATTCAGGTTAAATAACAAATAAAAACCAGTTATTTGTTGTGTAAAAAAGACACACCTATAACAGAAACGTCAAAAGAAAATTGAAAGAAAAGATGAAAATATATACATAATGCAAATGCTAATAAAAGAAATAAAAAGTAGTGCCATAATACTAACAATAAATGTTAACAGAATTCAAATCAGAAAGCTTTAGGAAAGAGAAAAGCAAGATACTTCATACTGAAGAAAATAAACAGTCCAATCAATAATGAAAACATGGCTTAACATTTACTTACGTACCCAGCCACATAGATTAGAAATATATGAAGCAAAATCTATTGGAAATATAGGAGAAATTGATATTCAAAATCATGGAAGTAGATTTAAATGCAACCTTTTCAAGGGTTGGTTAGTAAAAAAAGGAAAAAGTAGATGATGCTTGAATAATAAAATTTTAAAAGCTTGATCCAGTATCTATCTATCTATAGAAATTTGTCTCTAACAGGACAACAGTTTCTCTTCAAACATACGTGGAACATTGACAACACCAATTATGTGTTAGGCCACAAAGGAAATCTCACCGAATTCCAAAAAGCAAAAATAAAAGAAGCCACATTCACCGACACAAATGGAATCAAAGCAGGCAACAGCAACAAAGGATATGAAAAAGAAAATCCATATGCCTGGATGTTAAAAACATTCTCTTAATTAATTGCTCAGTTAAAGAGGAAATCAAAATTACAGTGTTGACTGAAACGTTAATGACAGTTTACATATGGACTGAGGGATTTAAGCAAAGTAATAATGAAAGGAAACATATAAAAGGCCTTTATTAGAAAACAAGATAAATGAAAAAATAATTAGGTTCCTAAAAGCTAGAAAAATATACTCAATAAACCAAAGAGGAAAGGATTGATATAGATTAAAGCAGAAATTATGAAAAATGAAATCTGAAGCTATAGTTGATTAATAAATGATAATTTGGAAAAAATTATTGAAAAAGGCAAAAATAAGAAGAATAATCAGAAAAATTAAACATTTGAATAAACACTATTGTGAAGTAGTTTTTACATACAGATGAAGAGAAAAATGTTAAAGTTATAGGAGAATAATATGTACAGCCTTTAATCCATATCTGAAAACCTAAAAGGAATAGAAATTTCTCTAAGGAAAGTTCATATTATCAAAATTAACTCAATAAAAAGTAGCAAACATAATACTCCAGTGACTACAATTGTAATTATAAGATAGAGTCAACAGCAAACCTTGAAGAGATGACTCCACGATTTCTTCCAGAGCATGGAAAACGTGAGAAAGCCCAACTTCTTTTATCCATCAGACATAACTATGATACTAAACCGGACACAAAAACAAATTAACGGTGGAAAGCTATTAGCAAATTGAATACAACAGAGTCAAAGAAAACAAAGAAAAAAACAATAACAACTACAAAACAACCCCAGGACCATAGGATTTATCTCAGGAAAGTGAGCACGCTTCAACATAAAACAAAAGAAAGAGAAAAGAAAAAATTGTCAGGGTGATTCACTAGTATACTACATGAAATCATTATATTTTACAGATGAGGAAGTGGAGCACAAAAAAAAGAAAAGAAATTACATTATATCTGAGACAAAGTAAAGGATAAAAATCATTTCAATAAAAATTCTGAAGAAACACTTGATAAAACCTAACCCTCATTTCCAGTTTTTTGGAAAAAGACAACCATCTAGGCTTAAATGAAAACTCCCTTAATTTGAAAAATGTATCTCTCAAAGATCTATAGCTAACCTTAAACACAGTGGTGTCAAATTAAAAGCAACCACTGTCAGTGGTATGATTCAGCATTGTACAAGGTCTTGGCCAATGCTATAAGAAAAAAATGCTATCTTTGTCATTGTTGGTATGCAAGATGCTCTTCTAGCTAGAAAAAGAAAGAATCATTTAATCTATTATTAATATTAATGGAGTTTGACAAGGCAACTGGAATTGACATCAGCTTATAAAAATCAACTAATTTTCACATGCACCCTGATGGCAGGAATTAGTAAATACGAAACATATAAAAAGTAAATAGGAAACATACAAAAAGTTATCTGTAACACACAATTGCCCTATCCTAATAGGATACATTTGCTTTTGAGTTTCATAAGTGTTAAATTTATGTGAATATTATATCTCCTTGTTCAGTATATACAGTTGCTTCTAGTCTATAGATTGGCACTTGTTTTCATCTGCATGAGCAAGAAGGAATAAACCTGAGCAGCTGCAAGCACGGCAAGCAATCTCAGAAAAAACGCCGTGAGGACTGGTCTGCAGCCTCATTCACACAAAATAAGGCAGAATGAAGCTCTAATCATTAGTTGATAGCGTGATCACATACAATAACCAGAGAGATGGTTCATCAGTGGTTTCTGAAATGTTAAATTAGTCAATTTTCCCAGTGAAGAGAACAAACCACACAGACATAATCCCTCTTCAGCTAGATCAAAATTCTAGCTGCCTCTACCAACTATAACAAAAGAATCCTGGGGGGACACACAAGTTTTAACAATGTTAATAGATCAGGTTAATCCATCACCACACTGGAACAGTGGGCTATGGAACAATTTGCAGTGAGATTTAAAAGTACATAATTTGGAAGATAAACACGTTGCAGGAAATAAAGGAAAGGAAGAGGAAGAAAGGGGTGAACTTAGAACATCTTTTTGATGTAAGAAGAAAATTTTTATCTTCCAAAAGAAAGAAGCTGTGGCGGCTGACGAAGGACTCAGGTTAGAATTTTCTTCGAGGAAGCAGCGAAGTCCAGCGCTCTAACTAAAAATCAGTTTGTTACTGACTCAGATCCTGTAACTCCACAGTTGGAAGTAACACTTTTTCTTTTAGACCTGGAGAGAATACTGTCACTATGGGAAGGACTGATTTTTTTCCCAAGGGTTGTTAGGAACTATATTAAATAATGACATAAAAATAAATGTTAATTCAGTAATATAGCTCTTGGTCAGGTCAACAAATCACAAAATGAGCTCTTAGCAAACTTGCTCTAATATTTTTTGAGCACACTCATCACTCTATTATAATTTCTGGAACAAGAAAAAAGTACTAAATCTTGTCTCACTGTAAAAGATGTCACAAACCCATTGCAGTGGAGAATTCACACTTGTTTTGACCCCTGTTCTCTGAGACAATCTCTGAACGAGGATGGCAACTACAATAATTCCTCCTGAGCTTAAAGCCGAGCAGCCTCCCTCCTCTCTCCTCCTGGCCCAGCATCCTGCAGCCCCTGGGTTATCCCAGATGCAAGAATTTCAAGGTCTCACGTGCCCAATTACCTTCTCCAAAGGACTACTTTATTATTGTTGTTGTGATTGTTATCAGTACTGTTACTACTCCCGATTGTTCACACTGGAAACAATGCACAGATAGTTGAGTTATTGACAAAAAGAACTGTGAGCACCTCCCCCTACACAGAAGGTGACCGGGACCTCCCCGCACTCCCTCCTCCTACCATTTAGTATCCAGCGGCCACAGCTTGCCCAGGCACGTCCTGTGGTTTCATTCTCCCGGGCATTCTTTGCAGACCAGGCGACGCTCTTTCTGCCCCTCCGCTGGCTCTCTCTCACTGTTTACCCAGACGTGGCTCAGCCACACACCACCTTTTCTGGAAATCTCCAGGGCTTCTGAAGGCTCCCAGGGCACCTGGGACCACTCCGCCCTCACACCCACCACACTGTTGGCACTGCCTGTGACTGTGCACCTCTCACCACATGAAGACATGATGATTGTGAGACCCTGGAAGGCAAAGGCTGGTTAGAATCCATCTTTAAGTGATATCTAGTATAATCCCTGATTTACAGTAAACATTCAGTGATTATTTATTGAGCTGAATTAAACTGAAAAATGAATAGTAATCTAAAAAATGAATACTCTGCGTTAGCTACATCCTACTCGCTCTAAGATTCACCAAAATTTAGTTACCTTCTGGAGATGCCACCCCCGCCCCCACCGCCGCCAAGTAATTCAAGCATAGGTGAACCAGAAAGACCAGTAGACTTGAAACACCAGCCCCAATACCAGACACATAGAAGATGCCTGATAATCTTGGTGACTCTCATGAACTTCTGGCCATTTAAATGTAAACTGTCCCCCCATGCACCACAGCATGCTCTAGATTCTCTCTGAGCTCACTTTCCGTTTCTCCTGGCCCACAGTTCCTCCCTGTCTACCTGAATTCTCTGGCTCAAGTCAGCACAGATCAACTGCTTCCAAATCCTCATTTCTGGCTGTTCATTCTGATTTCCCTCTCTGATTTATTCATTTCTTTCCATGTTCAGTTCTTGGTTGTGTTCTATCTTCCGGTTTCAGCATTTGGTCCCCAGGCCTAAGGAAGTTTTCTCTGCAGGGTAAACCCCCACCTCCTCAAAATAAGGACATTCTACTGCATAGTGAGAAGAAAAATGGGAGTGAAGAAAGCTCTGAATGCAGTCAGCACCACTCTCCCTCGCAGGGAGTGGTTTTAGCAGGCTTGGTTGCTGCGGGGAGAGGTGAGGCTACATAGGAGACAGAACGGCCACCTGAGATTTACAGGCAGCAGCTAATGATGCACGTCACTGGGGACCACAGTAGATCTTTCCAGATCAAAGCCTGGTATAGGTATACATGCCAAATTCTACAACCCCTATAGAATTTGGCAATATCTAGCAAACATATGTATGCATTTGCCCTTAACTTTAACAATACTCCTTACCCTGAATATACATTTCAAATAATACAACCAACCACATGTGCTATATTATTTGTTGAAGTATTGTTTGACTTTACAAAACATTAATTTGGAAACTACCAAAGAGTCCAGGTATAGAGAGACTTGTCTAAACTATTACATACCTAGTTAGATTACAACACAACTATGGAAAATAATGAGGAAGACATCTATGAACTGATGTGGAGTGATTTCTGGAAGACATTGCAAAGTTTTTAAACAAACAAATGAACAAACAAAAAGCGAAGTGAAAAACAGCACCTATGTATACTACCTCTCAAAAACAAATAAAGCTGCATAAGAAAACATGCCTGTATAGCCTTATCTCACCAACGGGAACACAAGAAGGGTAAACTAGAAAATAATGATGTTAGTTATCTCAGGAGGTGGTGAGGAATGAGGTAGAAGGGGCATATGAAGCAGTAAAAACTTTTGTATAATTTTGACTTTTAGAATCTGTGTTCTTCAGAAATACCCATGTCATAAAAGACAAAGAAAAGCTATGAAAACAATACTAAGTGCAATACCTGATCCTGGCTGAGTCCTTTATACTTTATAGATGAAAATGCCATGAAAAATTATTGGGTCAACTGATAAATTCAGAACATGGAGGGCAGACTAGAGAAAAGCATCACATTGATGTTAAATTTACTGAAGTGGAGAACTGCATTGTTTTTATGGGCAAGAATGCCCATATTCTTAGGAAAAATTTAATAAAACATTTAGGGTTAAAGGGTCATGGTATGAATAGAGGCAAGATGGCAGACGAGAAATACCTCCAGCCAGAGTGTCTCTGCAAGAAGGCAAGATTTTGGATGAAAGTGAAAAAAACAAACAGGCAGGAAAACATAGATCGGATGAGGGTCTGAAGGAAGGCTGCCTGAACCTATAAGAGACTCCACGGGAAGAGATTGTGGAGCAGAACAGGAAGGAGAAAGGCATTGGCAGGGTCTAAGCCCTGAGAGGCTTGGAGACCAGCGACAAGGGTAGGTGGAGCGGTTAAATTTCCCCTCCCTTGCATCTTGGACAGCTGGCAGGCTTCGAAGGTGCTGGAGAGACCTGCTGACAGGAGCCCAGAGACTGCTGCTGCCAGTGAGCAGAGAGCCTCTTGCGGACAGGGCACCAGGTTCCCAGATCCCTCAGGACACCTCCCACCCCACAGACCCGAGCCCACAGGCAGGCACCATATTGCTTCATTCTCCCATTCCCCTCCCCTACCCGTGGCTGCTGAGAGAGACAATTTAGCCACCACCTGGAGCCATCCACAGGGAATGGGACCTTTCCTTTTGGAGCCCTGCAGTGGACTGAGGGGTACTCAGACTGTGAGCTCCCTACCCATGGCCCTTCCTGGTGCTGCTTGCCTGGTGACTCCAGCAGAGCAGGGAAAACCCCAAGGCCGAGAGACATAGATCCAGCTTGGGCACCCCATGGGTGACTTGAGACCACCACTCCTACCCCTGGCATGGTCATGGATTAATCTATGATGCCCAGGGGACAGGCCTGCAGGCCAGATCCCATACACCCAGGTCTTGATGGCATTGCCTGGGGGGCACAGAAGGGATCTTGGTGAACTAGTCTACTGAGGTGTGTGTGCCTTAGGAGCAGATCAGAATGGGTCCTAACTGCAGCTTCCTGGAGGGGCATCCCTCCTCCCACAGGAGGTCTGCACTCCCAGCTCAGGCTATGATCCTGGGCAGGGAAACGTCCCAGCCCACATCACAGGCAGAGGGAGCTCCACTGGCTTGAGATCCTGCCTGTAGGGAGAGGCCCAGGAGAAACCACAGAATAGGGGAGGGTGGAAAGGAGCAAGGCCTGCTCCAGATTGCCAGACTGTGGGTTTTTAGACAACCCCACCTCCACACACATACTTTCTGGTTGAGTGGGGCCATTTCCACTCCTCCTTGGCAGTTTTGCCTGGAGTCAGGAAACAGACCTTTGACCCCTGCTAACAGCATTTGTGGAGCTTGAGGGCAAGCTCACCCAACCCAGGCCTTCCCAGCCTCACTCCCCACCTGCACCTGCTAAAGTGGAGAATAAGGACACACCTGGAAGTCCCGGGGAACCACACACCACCTGAGGCACTAGAATGCCTGTCCAGAAGAGCTAGAACTGGTTATAGGATCCAAAAACAACATTGCAGCTTGCTCCTTTCAGCAAGCACCACCTACTGACAGGGAGGTCAATTTGCATGCCCTTTTACTGCATTTACTAACCCATCATATAGGGTGTGGTTGATTCTCACCCAAAAGCACCACCCACTGGCTCAGAGACTAAACTGGGCATTTCATTATCTAGATGAAAATCCAAAGGTAAGAAGCAACAGGTGCTCCAGATGGGAAAGAATCAGCAAAAGAACTCTGGAGGTTTTAAGAATCAAACTGAAATGACATCCCCAAAGGGGAACACTAGCTCTTTAGCAATGGATACTGACCAAATTCAGAACACCGAAATGACAGAAAAATTTCGAACATGAATTGTAAGAAAACTCAATGATATGCAAGTGAAAATGGATACCTAACACAGAGAAACCACAAAAAAAAATCCAGGACTTGGAAGAAAAATTCACTAAAGAAATTAAAATATTAAAAAAAAATCAAACAGAACTTCTGGAAATGATGAATTTATTCAAGGAATTGCAAAACACAGTGGGAAGCCTCAAGAATAAGATAGATCAAACAGAAGAAACAATCTCAAGGATTGAAAATAATACCTTTCAATTAAACGAGTCAGTCACAGAGATAGAGCAGAGAAGTTAGAGAAAAGAGCAAAGCCTACAAGAAATGTGGGACTATATGAAAAGGCCTAACATGAGAATCATAGGTATCCACAAAAGTGAAGAAGAAAATACACAAGGGTTGGATAAACTATTTGAGGATATAATGGAATAAAATTTCCCTGGCTTTGCTAGAAATCTAGATATCCAGATACAAGAAGGATTGCAACATTGCAAACAAGAAGACACCATGACACATAGTCATCAGACTGGCCAAAATAAACATGAAAGAGGCCTTCCTACAAGCCATAAGATGAAAGCAGCAGGTAACCTACAAAAGAAAACCCATCAGACTGACTGTAGATGTCTCAACTGAAACCTTACAAGCCAGAAGAGACTGGGGCCCCATTCTCAGTCCTCTCAAACATAATAATTCCCAACCTAGAATTTTGTATCCAGCAAAACTAAGTTTCTTATATGAAGGAGAAATAAAGACCTTCTCAGACAAGCAAAGACGGAGGGAATTCATCAAGACAAGACCTGCCCTTCAGGAAGAACTCGGAACAGCATTACACATAGATCAGCACAATAGACAATCACCAGTGTAAAATCATTCAAAAGCTAAAGGTCAAATGCCAGATACTACAATGGCTCAAGAAAGAAAACAAAGCAACAAAGCTGAACTAAACAAGATGACCAGAAATCTGTCCCATTTATCAATTCTTCCAAAAAATGTGAATGGCTTGAACTGCCCACTAAAAAGACATAGGCTGGTCAAATGGATACATATACACAAGCCAAGTATCTTCTGTTTTTAGGAAACACATCTAACCCACAAGGATGCATTCAGACTCAAGGTGAAGGGATGGAAAACAATATTCCATGCAAATTGAAAACAAAAGAAAGCTGGCATAGCAGTTCTGATTTCAGATAACTTAGTCTTCAAATAACCAAAAGTCATGAAAGACAAAGATGAACCTTGCATGATGGTGAAGGGTAAAATTCAACAAGCAGACATGACAATTCCAAATATTTATGCACCTAACTCGGGTGCCCCCAGATACATAAAGCAAATCCTACTTGATCTAAACAAAATGATAAACAGCAACACCATAATAGCCAGGGACTTCAAAACCCCTCTGAAAAAACAAGACAGATCCTCCAAACAGAAAATAATCAAAGAAACAATGGACTTAAGCAGAACTCAAGGACAAATGGGCCTAACAGATATTTATAGAACATTCTACCCAAAAACCATTGAACATACATTCTTTACATCAGCTCATGGGACATTCTCTAAGATTGAGCATATCCTAGGCCACAAAACATGTCTCAAAAAATTTTTTAAAAATAGGAATTATACCACGTATACTCTCAGACCACAGTGGAATAAAATTAGAAATGAACTCCAAGAGAAACTCTCATCTCTACACAAAATCATGGAAACTAAACAACCTTCTACTGAAAAATTACTGGGTTAAGAAGGAAATTAAGATGGAAATCAAAAGATTCTTTGAACTAAATGATAAAAGAGACACAAGCTATCAAAATCTGTGGGACATGGCCAAAGCAGTCCCGAGAGGAAAATTTGTATCTATAAATGCCTACATCCAAAAGACAGAAAGATCACAAATCAAAATCTAATGAATTGTCTCCAAGAACTGAAAAAGAATAAGCAAACCAACCCCAAACCCAACAGAAGAAAAGAAATAACAAATATTATAGCAGAACTAAATGAAATCAATAACAAAAAAACTATACAGAAGATTAATAAAACAAAAAGTTGGTTCTTTGAAAAAATAAACAAAATTGACACACGTCTTGCTAGATTAACAAGAAGCAGAAAATAAAGGACTCTAATAAGCTCAATCAGGGATGAAAAAGGAGAAATGACAACTGATACCACAAAAACACAAAATATCATCTATGAATACTATAAAACCTCTGCGCATAAACTGGAAAATGTGGAGGAAATGAACAAATTCTTAGAAACATACAGCCTCCCTTGCTTCAATCAGGAAGAAACAGAATTCCTGAACAGACCAATACCATGTACCAAAATTAAAGCAGCAATAAAAAACTATCCTAAAAAAAAAATCCCAGACCTGATGGCTTCACAACAGAATTTTACCAGATATACAAAAAATACTGGTTCTTATCCTGCATAAATTATTCCACAACATTGAGAAGGAAGGAATCCTCCCTAACACATTTATGAAGCCAACATCACCCTGACACCAAACCCAGGAAAGGATGCGAAAAAAGAAGAAAACTACAGACCAATATCCCTTATGAATATAGATGCAAAAATTCTCAAGAAAATCCTAGAAAAATGAATTCAGGTGCTTTTCAAAAAAATAATCCATCACAACCAAGTGGGCTTCATCCTAGAGATGCAGGGATGGTTGAACATATGCAAATCTCTAAACGTAATTCACCACATAAACAGAAGTAAAAACAAAGACCATATAATCCTCTCAATAGACATAGAAAAAGCACTCAACAAAATTCAGCACCCTTTCATGACAGAACACTTAACAAAAATAGGCATAGATGGGGCTTACCTAAAAATGATAAAAGCCATATATGACAAACCCACAGCCAACATCATACTGAACAAGGAAAAATTGAAAGCATTCCCCCTTAGAATTGGAACCAGACAAGGTTGCCCTCTATCAGCACTTCTATTAAACATAGTACTGGAAGTCCTAGACAGACCAATCAGACAAGAAAAGGAAATCAAGGACATCGAAATGGGGACAGAAGAGGTCAAACTATCGCTCTTTGCTGACAGTGTGTTCTTATATCTAGAAAATCCCAAATATTCTGCCATGAAACTACTGGAATTGATAAACAAATTCAGCAAAGTCTCAGGTTACAAAATCAATGTACAGAAATCAGAAGCATTCCTATACTCCAACGACAGTCAAACTGAGAACCAAATCAAAGACTAAATACCCTTCACAATAGCAATAAAGAAAATAAAATACCTAGGAATATATTTAACTAAGTGAAAGACCTCTACAGGGAGAATTATGAAACACTGAGGAAAGAAATAGCAGAGGACAAAACAGGTGGAAAACCACACAATGCCCATGGGTCAGCAGAATCAACATTGTTAAAATACCTATACTACCCAAAGTGATCTGCAGATTCAATGCAATCCCTATTAAAATACCAACATCATTTTTCACAGATCTAGAAAAAGTAATTCTATGCTTTGTTTGAAACCAGAAAAGATCCCATATAGCCAAAGCAATCTTAAGCAAAAATAACAAATTGGGAGGCATAAATTTACCAGACTGCAAGCTATACTACAAGGCTACAGTAACCAAAACAGCATGGTACTGGCACAAGAATAGAGACATACCCCAATGGAACAGAACCGAGAACCCCAATATAAAACCATCCTCATATAGGCATCTGATCTTTGACAAAGCAGACAAAAGCATACACTGGGAAAAAGAATCCTTATTCAATAAATGGTGCTGGGAAAACTGGATAGCCACATGTAGAAGACTGGAACAGGATCCACACCTTTCACCTCTCACAAAAATCAACTTACGGTGGATAATGGACTTAAACCTAAGGCGTGAAACTACAAGAACTCCAGAAGAAAATGTTGGAAAAGCTCTTACAGACATTGGCCTAAGCAAAGAATTTATGAAGATGACCCCAAAGGTAATCACAGAAACAACAAAAATAAATAAATGAGACCTGATCAAATTAAAAAGCTTCTACACAGCCAAGGAAACTATCACAAGAGCAGACAACCTACAGAATGGGAGAAAATATTTGCATGCTACACATCTGATAAAGAGCTGATAACTAGAATCTATAGAGAACTCAGTAAAATCAGCAAGAAAAAATCAAACAACCCCATTAAAAAGTGGGCAAAGGACATGAATAGAAACTTTTCTAAAGAGGACAGACTAATGGCCAAAAAACATATGAAAAAACGCTCACCATCTCTAATCATCAGGGAAATGCAAATCAAAACCACAATGAGATATCACTTAACTACAGTGAGAATGGCTTTTATCAAGAAGTCCCAAAACAATAAATGTTGGCATGGATGCAGAGAGATAGGAACACTCATACACTGCTGTTAGGAATGCAAACTAGAACAACCCCTGTGGAAGGTAATATGGAGATACCTCAAAGAGCTAAAAGTAGGACTACTATTTGATCCAGCAATCCCATTACTGGGCATCTACCCAAAGGAAAAATAGACATTCTATAAGAAGTAGCCATTTTCTCTCCAATGTTTGTAACAACACAATTCACAATTGCAAAGATGTGGAAACAGCCCAAGTGCCCATCAATACATGAGTGGATCAATAAAATGTGGTATATGTATATCATGGAGTACTACTCAGCCACAAACAATGATGATCTAGCACCTCTTGTATTATCCTGGATAGAGCTGGAGCCCATTCTACTAAGTGAAGTATCACAGGAATGGAAAAACAAGCCCCACATGTACTCACTATCAAATCGGTATTAATTTATCAACACTTATGTGCACGTATAGTAGTAACATTCACTGGGTGTCAGGCAGTGAGAGGGGGGAGGAGGGGATGGGTGTATTCACACCAAATGTGTGCAGTGTGCACCGTCTAGGGGATGGACTTGCTTGAAGCTCTGACTCAGGTGGGGCCAAGGCAATATATGTCACCTAAACATTGGTACCCCCATAATTTCCTGAAATAAAAAGAAAGCTAAAGGGTCATGGCATATGGTACATATTCTGTATTGGTTCAGGAAGAGAGATAGACAGAGACAGGGACAGAGAACAAATAAAAATATATGAATCTGGGTAAAGGATATATGGACTTTCTTTGCGCTATTTTTATTCTTGCCATTTTTCTAAAGTTTAACATTATTTCATTATTTCCAAGTTAGTCAAAACAAAAGTAAAGAAAAGGGAATCTGTGAGGTTTTTTTATTTTGTTTTGTTTTGTTTTAAGACAGAGTCTTGCTCTGTTGCCCAGGCTACAGTGCAGTGGTGTCAGCCTAGCTCACAGCAACCTCAAACTCCTGGGCTCAAGCAATCCTCCTGCCTCAGCCTCCTGGGTAGCTGGGACTATACCTGGCTGATTTTTTTTGTTTGTTTTTAGTAGAGATGGGGTCTCACTCTTACTCAGGCTGGTCTCAAACTCCTAGCCTCAAACGATCCTCCTGCCTCGACCTCCCAGAGTGCTAGGATTACCGTCATGAGCCACCGCGCCTGGCCTTGGCCCCCCACCCCCAGTGGAAGACCCTACTCTCAAATAAATACTCTTAGAATAATAATAGCTACCAATTTTTATGTACCTACTATGTTCCAGACCCTGAACTAGTGATTTTATACATATTTTCATTCGTACTCCTAGCAACCATGTAATGCAGGCTTCCTGTATTCTGCAATATTTTCCATTACTTTTATATCATCTTCCAATGTCTGGAACAAGTACAGTTATTTCTAGCTTCACATTAAAAACTTGATACTAATCACAGATATGTAGGTATGCCCCCAACCTATTAAAATAAAAAATTATTGCTACTCATTAGCTGATTCTTGATGATAAGCTGCAATAGATAACAATATAACTGACTATTATTTTTTCCTCTGCCATCCCCAACTTATAAGCCTATGTCAAGCACTATTTTTTTGTTAAAACCTTTCATTTTAACTGTACACATTAAAAACTCAGAGATAACCATGTTTTCTATTCATGGCTTTCTCGCTTTAATCTCCAGGAAGTTATTAAAAACTGTATCAGTAGTACCTTGCATTCAATCATTCTATTACACTAAAATATTTCCTTTCAAAAATCAGAAGCTGCATTCTACCCCTTTCTAGCAAATTGTAAATGAAGCCAGTCATTTGAAAAACTCAACATGAAAGACATTTGCATAAATGTGCTCTCAGGAAAAAAGAAAAAGATGGCTCTAGGAGAAGCCAAAATATATTGTATCATCATCTAGTTTCCTATTTCTACACAGGACTACAACTTAATACAAATCTTTTAAAAACCTTTAAGACATATCACTTCCCACTTCCATAGTTATCCTTTAGCCAGGCTCTAAGTGTATCAGGAAAAAAAAATAGCCCTAATGAATACTTCTACCTCCTTGGTTTAGGAGATTAAGTCAATTTCCTCCACTTTACTATAGCTTTTAAATAACTGATTATGGGATTCATTATTTATGTAGCTGATAATATAATTCATTATTTGACCACAAAATTATCACTCAATGATCAGTGATGAATATAGAAATGAAATCTCTGGTTTCAAAGACATTTTATTATATTAGCAATAAGGATAATGAGTTTAACTCTCTGACCCCATAAGACAGAAAATTTCAAATAAAATATATCATGCAATAATAATTATTAGGATTCCATCTACCACAGAGCTTTGCAGTCATCTTGCTAGATGAGAACCCCCCTGCTTTACAGAGGAGGACGCCAGGGCACAGAGAAAACTGTGACACCCTGAGTCCTTCAAGGACACCATTAGAGTTACCTCTGCATGGGGGCTTCAGCTGACCACCACCTACTCTGCTTTCCATGCCCAGAGTCATGATACTCCACAGAGAACATTTACACTAGCTGCTCATCATGCAAAATCTCCATGAAGTGACATTTTCTCTTCCTGCATTATATTAATATTTTCTGTTCCAACATGTTCTATACTTTTTTTAAAAATGCTAGGGTAAACCCAAAACTTTAATTTTAATTTCTAGTGGGTTGCAACTCCTGATTTATTCTAACCCAGTGACAAGACTCAGCTCAGGTTTTGCTTTCTCCAAGGGGATTTTCTAACCACACACTCTTCCTCCTTGTTAGTTGTTACTCAATGTGTACTTGGTGAAAGAATGAATGAAAAATGAGTGAATGGTCTGGAGAAAACTACCAAAGAGAATCCAATCATCCTGGGAAATCCTCTTCCTAATCCAGGAATTCCAGGCTTATGGTTTGTTTTCTCTGACCCTGTCCCCCTGCAGGGACCCTTGCTAGGGACAGCTGTGGACAAGTGGCTATGGTCTCCTCCAGAGGAGGCTGCAGACCCTTCCAGGTGAAGCAGATAAGCATAAGCTGCATCTGTCCACCTGATCAAGTTACCTCAGTTTGGTAGATTATTGGACCAACCCCAGGAGAAGAAAGGAACCATGGGCCTTAGAATAGCATGCTGGTCTAATGATACCTCCTTTACAGCCCTGGAGGTCCCTTCATCCTTTCCACCTGCTGATCTAGTTCATATTTCTGTTCTTTTTGAAGGGCTCTTCTCACTCCCTGGACTAGTTTGCTCTCCATCTGAAACCAAGTGAAGACTTCATTATTTGAGGCTCAACCTATACTTTACCTTCCGTGTGAAGCTCTCCCCAAGACCCCTGAGATATTAGAAATAGAAGATGCTTTCCCTTTCCTCCCACAGTGATCAGTACCAGCACCCTGCATCATGAATTTGCTGTGGTCTGCCATTTGCCCAAACTTCTAAGTCTTTACATAGAGGGTGGAGATGGTATCTTATTCCCCTACCTCCCCTTGCTGAGAACATCAGGCATGCACCCTCCACGTAATGCTCTCTGACTCAAACTACACATTGTTCCAGAGGCTTGTCTCATAAGGATGATCACCCTTCTCCCCAGAGAGCACCATGTGGAAGGCCACGATGCCCTACTCTCCTCTGACCTCAGTCACTGTAAGGAGTCTAACTCATCCCGTGGACTCATGCCCTCAAAGCCTGACCCATCCCTAACCTGACACAAACTCCCACCTTTCCTTGATCCCCCAACTTGATGACAAACCATGAGTTGGAGAAGACAAAGTCTTCCCTATCCTCACACTCACTCTAAACCTTCCTTGCACTTTATTCTAACTGGAGGCCGTCTCTATCTGATGGCTGTATATCCCCCGTAACCCTCTCGAGTGGGAGGTATGTTTCTCTCACAGCCACGTCCCATGGAATAGGTTCCCTCTTGCACCTTGTCATTGCTTCCACACCATGTCCTTCCCTCCTCTACAACACCCATCCCCCTGAAGCACATCCTATCAGACTATAACCCATCCCCCTCCTTGTGGACTCTGGTCACTTCCCCTCATTCACTGAAGAGTCTGGTCCCTGGACCACTGTCTTTTTCCCCACCATTACTCCTGTCATGACTCTTGACGATTTCCAAGCCCTTGATCCATCCATCCAATATCTGGCCTCTCAGTTCCTTTGCCTTCTCACTGTCAATGAGTTTATCTTCAACCCCTTGTCAGCCCTCCACCCGCAGTGATCTTTAAACCAATGTGGCAGTTGCTTAGCTGGTCATGAAATCAGTTTTCAAATTACATAAAATAGAAGGGGAAATACCAGAGTGCACTGCTTGTAATAATGATAAGAATTGTTTCGTGAAACTTTGTTTCCATTATATACATGCGTACAGGGTCAAAATATAAAATATATCTCTCTCGTGTTGAGTAATGGTCAAAAAAGTTTGAAAGCCACTGCTGTAAACACACCCATTCCCCAAAATTGCACCCCATCCAGTGTTCCCATTGCGAGCATCCCAGCCTCTAGCCATCACCTTCTGTCTTCGTGCTCACTCTCTCCAGCTTCCCAGATCCAGCAATCCTCAGCCACACCACGCCTTCCACCCCATTAACCCTGGCCCTCTCCCATCCTTTCCCACTCAGGTGTTCACGTCCCCACTTGCCTGGCCATGAGTCTGAGGCCAGCCATCACAGCAGCCCCCTACATGGTGAAATCTTTGAGGACAGAAACCACATCCCAGTTAGCTTTTTATCTCTGGCATCAACGCTATGCCTGGCACAAAATAGTTGTTCAGAAAGTCTTTGTTAAATTAAAAAGGCTGTTAACTTTACAGGACTGAGTCTTACTGAGCAGGCTGATAAAAGCCTCTGTCACTTGTGTTTAATTTTGTTTATCATTGGACCCACACGCCAGCTAATCTCCTCCATCATTACCCCTCTAATGTCTGCTTTGCAGAGTTTTATTCCCACGATTTAATTCAATAAAGTCAGGGTGGCAAAGAGAGATGTCCTCAATATTCCACTATGCTATGAGGAAAATTTCAGTGAGCAATTTTAGCCATGACTCTCCAATCATACACCTAGACTGAGAAAAAGAAAATCCTCAACATCTGTCAAAAGATTAATAAGTTTTTATATACAGTTCAAAGCTGTCGGGTATAGTTCATTAGAATAATAAATCTATTAAATCTTGGAAAGACAACATCTCATTATCTCACTCTTGTTATAAGAATGGAGGTTTTATTATCTCGATGACTTTAAATAACTCTTACCATGGAATGCATTTTCTCCTCATTTTCCAACCCCCATAGTTTAGACTTCGACATAATTTTTTTGTACGTTGGACATTATCATTTAAGAGAGCATCAGAATGTCAATCCTGGATATGAAAGATTGATGGAAGGCTTCATTTTTAAAAATTTTTTTTTATTTATTTTTTAAAGAGACAGAGTCTCACTCTGTCACTCAGGCTAGAGTGCAGTGGTGCAATCATAGCGCACTGCAGCCTCAAACGCCTAGGGTCAAGTGATCCTCCTACCTCAGTCTCCCCAGTAGCTGGAACTAGAGGCACATGCCACTATGCCCAACTAATTTTTTTGTAGAGACAAGGTCTCACCCCGTTGCCCAGACTGGTCTCAAACTCCTGGCCTCAAGTGATCCTCTAGCCTTGCCCTCCCAAAATGCTGGGATTACAGGTGTGAGCCACCATACGTGGCCTGTTTTAAATGGCTCCTCACATTTGATTCATTTGTGGTTGCAGGTTCTTTCCTAAATGCCTTTACTATCGCATTTGGCATTTAATCCCTTAAAGCTCGAACCAAGATGCAGAATACATTCAGTGGAAAAGAGCACTGGATTAGGAGTCCAGAAGTCTCTGGCTGGAGGTCTCTGTCCATTGCTGATGCAGGGCGGCCTGGCCAATTCCCTGCCAGGAATGTGCCTTTGCCTCATTCAGAGTGAGCACCAGCAGCTCCCCTGTGGAAGCCTTCCTCAGTCCTTCCAGTACAATGGTTTCTATTTATCACATTTTCCTGCAACTTTTTTTTTCACTCTTTTTAGTGCCTGGAACATAGTAGATTCTCAAAAAATATTTGTTGAATTTGTACCAACGAATTTGTCTTTCCTAATTGACTCTGGTACATAGTAGGTACTCAGTATATGTTTTGATTTCAATGAAGAATTTGGGATAGAATTTTCATTTCTCTTCCAGTTGAGAAATCTAGAGCTCAGGGTGGCTCAATAACTCGTTCCAGACCATAGAGGTAACAAGTGCTGGAGCTGGAACTTGAACATGGGCCTGCCTTGCTTCAAGCATCTACTCATTCCTCTGCATCAGCCTGCAGTGAGCCTCTGTGGTCTCCTCGTCGTCATCAGAGGCTGCATAAATGTATTGCTTGGCTGCCTAGCTGCCTCACCAACCCATCAGAATGTCTTCAGGAGCACCAGTTGTGCATGCCAGATGAGGCAAAGTATCTGCTGCTGCTCTTTGGCCGGACAACTGACTGCTGAGTACAAACCCTTCCGTAGGACATCTCACAATGCCCTAAAAAGGTGGCAGGCCATTCTCTTCCCTTAGGAAATGCTCACAGTGTAGATAAGAAGCCATTGAAAGAAAGAAGACAGACACTCTGTTCATGGTGCTGTCTTGCCATGATTCCCCCCCACAGGTATCAAGAACAGAACCCTTAATGGCACCTCTAATGACTTCTTGGATCCCAGAGATGGGCTGCTCAATCAATGTTGCTGAAACCAGCTTGGCCATCACATGTTTATTAAAAAGATAACATCATTTCATTCTACCTTGTCAGGTAATTTTATATCTAACACAAAGAGGGTGTCTAAACAATAACAAACAGCTGGAGAGGAGAAAAATATCATGTCACTCTACTGCCTAACATCCTAATGACAAACCCAATCTCCAAAACAGATTGCAGACTCGCCTTGAAAAGCCGCTGGTTCATCCAATTGACTGATTTTCTTTGTTCCTTTCATTTGGTTCAGATCTGATAAAGGCCTCATCAATTCGACCCCCCACCAACCCACCCAAACTCTGTCCTTCTAGATCACACACAGGTTTGCCCAGCACAGGCAATGGATAGGCACCTTGTCCTCAGAAATAATGTACCTTCCTTTAGGTTGGCTTCTTTGAAGCAATGTGTTTATTCTCTTTGAGGTTGATCTAGTCACACTTTTATAATTCCTGCACACCTCTCCTCTGAGTTTGTTACTGAGTTTTAATTAAGACACTTTGGAGAGTTCTCTTTTCTTCCAAATTGCAGACTAACCTGATGTAATTCTCCAACCATGGGCATAGAGTAGTAGGACAGGACATCTTTCCAGATGTTGGCTTCATTCTTTTCCGTTTGTAAATAATACATGATAAGTCCATGTATATGCAGCTAATTGTCTCTTCCCAAATAAAATTGTCTGGTGGTAAAGTTTAGAAAAATCAAATAAGACCTTTGAGACAACCCAAGAACTTGACCTTAGCAATATTACTTTATTTTTACCAAATAGCTTTAATATCAATTAGCTTTATTTTTTAATCTGAATGTTTTTAAAATAATTAATATGGAGCTTCCAATTACAGATGATGTAATAAAGCTTCTCTATTCCAATTTCCTCTCTGAAAGCAACAGAAAACAAAAGAAAATGAAGAAAGAACTCTATCTCTGGTGATAAATCAACAAAGAGTCTAAGTACAAACCCAGCTGTCAAAAAAAAGAAGTTATTTGATTTATTTGCTTTATTTTTCTCTAACCCCACCCAATGAAGCAGTGAAAACTTAGTCTATACAGATGGCAAATAAGCATATGAAAAGATGCTCCACACAATATGGCATCGGGGAAATGCACAGAAAACAACAATAAAAATCCACTGCACACCCAGTAGAATGGCTGAAATCCAGAACACTGACAGCCCCAAGTGCTAACAAGGCTGTGGAGCAACAGGAGCTCTCGTTCATTGCTGGCCAGAGTGCAAAATGGTACAGCCACTTTGTAAGACAGTTTGGCAATTTCTTACAAAATTAAAAGCACTCTTCTCATATAATCCAGCAATTACACTCCTTGGTATTTACCCAAAGGAGTCAAAAACTTACAGCCATACCAAAACTTGCACACAGATGCTTTTAGCAGCTTTATCCATAATTGCCAAAACTGGGAAGCAACCAAGAGGTCCTTCAACAGGTGAATGGATAAATAAACTGTAGTGCATCCAGACAATGGAATATTATTTAGGCCTAAAAAGAAATGCACTTGCAAGCCATGAAAAGACATGGAAGAAATTTATATGCATATTAATAAGTGAAAAAAGCCAGTCTGAAAAGACTATATGCTGTGTAATTCCAACTATATGACAATCTGGAAAAGGCAAAATTACAGAGACAGTAAAAAGATCAGTAGTTGCCAAGAGTTGCAGTGATGGAGGGATGAACAGACAGAGCACAGAGGATTTTTAGGGCAGTGAAACCACCTTGTATGATACTCTGCTAGTGAATACATGTCATTATACATTTTCCCAAACCCATAGAATGTACAGCACCAAGAATGAACGCTTATATAAACGATGGACTCTGGGTGACAATGATGTGCCAGTGTAGGCTCACCAATTTTAACAAAGGTAACCCTCTGGTGGGGAATGCTGATGCGGGCGAGTCTTGGGAGAAGGGCAGGAGGTATGTGGAAAATCTCTGAACCTTCTGCTTAATTTTGCCATGAACTTAAAACTGCTCTAAAAAGAAGCCTTCTTTTCAAAAAGAAATCATCATTGTCTCTATTTTTATCTAACAATTAAAATCCTAGCCAATGAAGTGGTGGAAAATCAATCTCAGTTGATTCTGGTTTCCCTCAGCCTTCCCCTAAGACTATGTCCAAGGTCCAAAGTGTGTGCAGCTCAAGGAGATGAATTTGTACCTTGTTGTATACAGAGGAGAGAGGATGTGGGGGAAGCCATCTAGACTTGGATCCATCTGTCCACAGAGGGAATTATTATGTCCATGCCACAAAGATCCACCGTCATCAATACACACAGGACACTGCTGCAAGAGTGGCCCTGTGCCCATTTGCATGTCCCTCTGGCTCCCTGTGACACTCTTGTGAGAGGCCAGAGGGCATGGCCACAATGCCACGGTCAGATTGGCCATTGTGAGATGCACATGCAGCATGTCCTCTCGGTCCGTCACTTTCCTCTGCTCTGTGTGTGAAATGGGAGTCCATTCTCTATGCTCTTGAGCTCTCCAAAGCTCCCTGGATCTTGCCATCTGCTCAGAACTCTGGTAAGGAAACAGGGCACAGAGCCTTTTTCTCTAGAATGTACAATCTTCTTACTCACATCCACTCCTGTCAGCCTTGTCAATTCTCAACTCATGGGGAAAGGGTTTCTAGTCTGGAGAGAGGGTAAGAGAACATGGAGCACATTGACGTGCCTTCCTTAATCATTTCTTCTAATGCTTTAGGCTCCTGGAACACAAAAGCCAAAGTCTTCCAGATAGAATTATAAAATTGCTATGATTATGCAAATCATTTCTAATAACACAAATAACACAATAAATAATATATGAGGTTTTTTCAAGGTTCATCCATGTTGTAACATGTATCCATACTTCATTTCCTTTAATGGCTGAGTAATAGTCCCTTGTGTGGTTATATCACATTTTGTTTGTCCATTTATCAGTTCATAGAAATTTAGGTTGTTTTCACCTTTTGGCTATTGAGCTATTTATGCTGCTGCTATAAACATTTATGCACAAGTTTTCTTTGAGAATCTGCTTTCAGTTCTGTTTTGTATGTACCTAGGAATGGAATTGCCAGGTCATAGACTAAGTAAAAGAAAACAGACACAAAAACTTATATATCATATGATTTCCCTTAAATGAAAAGTCCAGAATTGGCAAATCAATAGAGACAGAAAGCAGATTAGTGGTTGCCAGGGGCTGAGAGTGAGGTGGGAGATGGAGAGTGACTGCTTTGGGGGTGATGAAATGTTCTGGATCTAGACAGTGGGGAGGGTTGCATCACACTATGAATGTCCAAAATGCCATTAAATTGTACACTTAAAGTGGTTAAAATACTAAAAACTATGTTATGTGTATTTTACCACAATTAAAAAATTTATAAAAGAGAGTGTTTTACATAATATATACTTTTATATGATATAAAACATACTGTATATACTATAAAATGTATAAAATGCTTATATAATATAAAACTATGTAAAGCTTTATAACTGTATAAATTATACTTTTTATTCTACTAATATACACACATATAATGTATATATGTAAAAAATAGCCCCTAAAACAACTGTAATCCCAACCCACAGTCTATAAAATCTAGGTGTGACAATTTGGTGAAATTTGAGTGTAATTATGAGAGGACACTGAAAGTGCACATACTTATTCAGCTTTTGGAAGAAAGTAAGAGGACAGGTAAGTTGTTCATTAGCCCATTTCTCATACCATGGACTCAATGGGTAATACTGATACCCAAGAAATAGAAGTTTGAATATATTACATAAAGTATAAATATAATCATATATGGACTTATGGTCAGGTTACAGTACCTGGGGTACTTGCAAAGAGGCAGAAGTTGGGAGGTAAGAGGTAGGGGTGGAGTTCCACTAGAGGGCAGGAAGGAAATGGGTCAAAAGTCAGAAGTTAGAGAAGCAAATGGCAGTAAAAGGAAATACATCTGCATTAATTATTTCATCTTTTAGAGTGGGACATCAGTAGATACTGACAGACTTTCATGAATCAAGGAATATAGGGTTAACAGTATTATCATAGTTATCAGAAAAAAACAATAAAACAACAAAACAATAATATTGAAAAGCAAAAACTGAAAACAGAGCACAAACTTTCCAAGTTCTCAGAAAAAATACAAGCACATGCACAAAGCAAAGCAAACACAAAATATGTACCAAAATGTAGAAAATGAACTAAAAATAGAGGCTAAAAGAAGAATGCCTCAAATATAACTGTCATATAAATAAATGTTAATAAGATGAACTCATCTTTTAAAAGAAAATATTTCTCAGACTTCATAAAACATAAAATCCATCCACATGCAGTCAAAGAGAGGCACAAATAAACGACTCAAATTTTGAAATAAAAGTGATAGGTAATAATATATAATACAAGCAAATGGAAACAAAAGAAATCAGGAGCCAATTATTAATATGAGTCCTAGCTGAATGCTGAAAGCATAAAGCAGTAAATGAAGTGCGTGTGCTTAACAATGAGAAAAGGTACAATCCACAATGATGGTCTGTCATAAATCTTCACACAAGGAAACGTCAACATTTACGAAGCAAGAACAAGACAGAGCAGTGCAAACACAGAACCAGTAAGGTGTACTTACTCACTGGTCTCTGGGCATCAGAAATAAAGTAGAACAAAATAAATTATTATAGCTCTAAATTACTTGATTAACACATTAGATTTAATAGATGTATCAAACTCTGTATCATGAAACTAGAGCATATAACCTTTGCAGATGCCTGAGGAACATTATTTTTATTGGCCATGTATTTTGCCACAGAAAGCTTCAATATACCCCACAAATTGGCCAATATTCTCTGACCTAATAACATTATAAAAATTTAGAAGTTAATAGAGCAAATAGACAACAAAAATGTCAAACCACACATACTTTCTGAAAACTTCTTTTAAAAATAATCTTCAGCTGAAAGGGAAAATCAGAAGTCACATTGTGAAATATCTAGAAAATATCAATATCGATGCACTAAGTATGAGAATTTTAGTGCTGCAGCTAGCTGACAGTATTTGTGCTAAAATTCATAGCTTTAAATATTAAATTTCTAAATAGAAAGTAATTTAAATAATTGAGTTTATCATTAAAATTAAAAAGATGAAGAAATAAACAGCAAAATAATCCAAAGAAAGCAGTGTGTAGAAAGTAATTTGGAAAAATTAAAGCAACAAATCAATAGAACAAAAGAAAATGATGAACCCCAAAGATTCTTCCATGATATTACTGGAATTGATAAACAAATTCAGCAAAGTCTCAGGTTA
The DNA here is from genome assembly GCA_004363605.1 of Indri indri. Classification (NCBI taxonomy): domain Eukaryota; kingdom Metazoa; phylum Chordata; class Mammalia; order Primates; family Indriidae; genus Indri; species Indri indri. The sequence continues at coordinate 1,458 of RJWJ010000963.1, read as the reverse complement.
CAAAATCAATGTACAGAAATCAGTAGCATTCCTATATGCCAACAGCAGTCAAACTGAGAACCAAATCGAAGACTCAATACCTTTCGCAATAGCAACAAAAAAAATAAAGTACCTAGGAATATATTTAACTAAGGAGGTAAAAGACCTCTACAGGGAGAATTATGAAACACTGAGGAAGGAAATAGCAGAGGACAAAAACAGGTGGAAAACCATACCATGCTCATGGGTTGGCAGAAACAACATTGTTAAAATGTCTATATTACTCAAAGTGATCTACAGATTCAATACAATCCCTATTAAAATACCAACATAGTTTTTCACAAATACGGAAAAAATAATTCTATGTTTTGTATGGAACCAGAGAAGATCCTGTATAGCAAAAGAAATCTTATGCAAAAAGAATAAAATGGGAGGCATCAATTTATCAGACTTCAAGCTATACTGCAAGGCTATAGTAACCAAAACAGCATGGTACTGGCACAAGAACAGAGACATAGACCAATGGAACAGAACTGAGAACCCAGATATAAAACCATCCTCATATAGCCATCTGATCTTTGACAAAGCAGACAAAAACATACACTAGGGAAAAGAATCTTATTCAATAAATGGTGCTGGGAAAACTGGATAGCCACATGTAGAAGACTGAAGCAGGATCCGCACCTTTTACCTCTCACAAAAATCAACTCACAATGGATAATAGACTTAAACCTAAGGCATGAAACTATAAGAATTCTAGAAGAAAATGTTGGAAAAACTTTTATAGACATTGGCATAGGCAAAAAATTTATGAAGACAATCCCAAAGGCAATCACAGAAACAACAAAAATAAATAAATGGGACCTGATTAAATTAAAAAGCTTCTGCACAGCCAAGGAAACTATCACGAGAGCAAACAGACAACCTACAGAATGGGATAAAATATTCACATGTTACACATCCAGTAAAAGGTTGATAATTAGAATCTGTATAGAACTCAGGAAAATCAGCAAGAAAAAATCAAACAACTCTATCAAAAAGTGTGCAAAGGACATGAACAGAAATTTTCAAAAGAAGATAGACTAATGGCCAAGAAACTTTTGGAACTTTTGATAAAGGCCAGTCTCACTGGAGAGAAGTGATATCTCATTGTGGTTTTGATTTGCATTTCCCTGATGATTAGAGATGTTGAGCATTTTTTCATATGTTTTTTGGCCATTATTCTGTCTTCTTTTGAAAAGTTTCTGTTCATGTCCTTTGCCCACTTTTTGATAGGGTTCTTTGATTTTTTCTTGCTAATTTTCCTGAGTTCTAAGTAGATTCTAGTTATCAGCCCTTTATCAGATTTGTAGCATGCAAAAATTTTCTCCCATTCTGTAGGTTGTCTGTTTGCTCTTGTGACAATTTCCTTGGCTGTGCAGAAGCTTTTTAATTTGATCAGGTCCCATTTATTTATTTTGGTTGTTGCTGTGATTGCCT